>JAPYZK010000276.1:0-31163 GCA_030522785.1 Platygaster equestris
ATCCGTAAAAACTGTGATGGAAAAGTTTTAAAATCGGAAAATTAAAAACTGAAAATTCAAATCAAACGATCCATCAATTTCAAAATTTGGATTGTTATGAATTCTGAAACTCGTGGAAATCAAAACATATGAAAACAAGATTTATAATTATTCATATTCATTTAAAATTTTCAAACAAGTTCTAAGATTGTTCTCCTTTATTTCAAATTTTCAAACTCAAATTTCAATAATTAAAAATCTGACTGAATAACCGAAAATTTTACACCAAAATCCAAAAAACTCTATTCCAGATATTGAAAAAATTCGAATTTACAAGTTCATGACTCCGAAAAATCACGAAATTCATAGAACTCCATAACTGAAATTCAATTCCTTCAATCAGATTTCATTCAATTATCATCAACGACAAACTTCCATAATGCTCTATTACAAGTTGCTCCCATGAAAACGCATCATTCAGTAAAAAATTCAAAGAATTCTCGCAACTGGGCAACACTTCACACCGCGAATGATTCAATTTCGCAAAAGAGACATACATGAGCTGAAATCACTCAGTTGTAGCAATGCGGGTCAGCAGTTGAAACATATGAATCATACGAGCGCAAAGAGGGTTCGGTCAGACAAAGACCTTCAATGATATTCATGCACTTGAAATGAAAGTCGATTCCAGCGATAAACAATATGAGTATACATGTCCATCTCAAATTTCCATCTCCCGGATATAAAAATGCTAATTCTTTTCAGGGCTTATTTCACCTGATACGATCTATTGAACTAGGAACTAGAGAGAACTAGAATTAAAGCGAATGTCATTCAGAATTTCGTTCCGCAATTATAGTCATTCTTCGGCCAACAAAAACGAGAAAAGATATTTGGATCCTTATCATTCAACGTTATCCGGACGTGACTCGTTTCACAATTACTCGGGAGGTCCAGCGGATTCTGGGAAAGCAGTAATCAGGTTTTTTCGAGATAAAAATTTTTCTTTCATTTTTGTATTCGTCGGGAAACATGTTGCGGTTTGCCATTTATCGTGTCGGAAAGTGAAAAGAATGAAAAATATGTATTTTGTTGGATGATGGATCGATCTGAGTATTTAGAATTTACGTTATGTACAAAAGGAAGTCCTTCGAGAATTTTATCTCAAGTTGGAAAAACTTGGGAAATTACGTATTGTATTTTCAGTTTGAATGAAACAAATGTTGCTCATTCATATTCAAAACGCGTTCATTAACCCCAAAACCCACACAAACTCATTATATCCTTCCCGCATGCTTTAAACCTTATCGAAAAGCTTGATTAGCGAAAGCAGCATGCGTTCGGCTTATCACGATTCATAAAATCATATTTTAGTTATTACTTTTCGAGTTACGTGTGGTTTTGACTCATATATAATGTCAATTTTTTCGGTATAAAATTAGAGGTTTATATTCAATTATCATTATTAGAACAGCTCAGTTAAAGACAAATAAAAATATCTAATATAAATTATGTATGCACTTACGGCTTTCGAAACAATTGGCAAAAGTGTGAAAGATGTACTATTTTGTATGTAATCAATTAAAACAAGAAGTCGTAATTTGACACTGAAAAATGCTGTAATTTCGTTTTTGTAGGTCGAATTGGAGCATGCATAACAATTCTTGAATTTCTAAAATTTCAAAAAATGTGAAAACTGTCCAAAATTCTCAAATTTCGGCTTATTTTCGTAATTTGTAAATTTTCAAAATATCAAACTTAGTCGACACGTTCATTACTTTTTAGATACTCAAGAAGATTATCTTTAATTTCTCAAATTTTCAAAAATGTCAATATTGCCCAAAAATTTCAAATTTTTGCGAATTTTTCAAAAATTCTGAACGTTCGAAAATTGTGAACTTCTTATAAATGTTCATTATTTTCTAGTTACTCATGAATATTATCTTGAATTTCTATAATTTTTATGAATTTCCAGATTGTTCAAAATTCTCAAATTTTGGTAATTTCTAACTTCTTCTAAACGTTCATTATTTTCTAATAACTCTTGAATATCATCTTGAATTCCTATAATTTTAAAAAATGTCCAAATTGTCCAAAATTAACAAAATTTTGCGAGTTTTCGAAAATTTCAAATTTCTTTCAACTGCTCATAATTTTCTAGTTACTCGCGAAAATTTCTAACTTCTCCCAAACGTTTATACTTTTTCAGTCACTCAAGAAGATTATCTTAAATTTCTAAAATTTTCAAAACTGTCGAAATTGTCCGAAATTCTCCGTTTTCGACTACTTTTTGAAAATTTTGAATTTCAGAAAATTTCCAACTTCTCTCAAACACTCATGATTTTCTAGTTACTTACGAATATTATCTTCAATTTATAAAATTTTTATGAATGTCAAAATTTTCCAAGATCCCCAAATTTATGCTAATTTTCAAACTTTTCAAACTTCTTCTAAACATTTATACTTTTCTAATTACTCAAGAATATCATCTTGAATTTCCAAAATTTTCAAAAATGTCAAAATTGTCCGAAATTCTCGAATTCCTTAGAATTTTCCGAAAATTGCCGTTTTCTTCTGGCTGTTCATAATTTTCTAGTTACTCAATAAGATAATCTTAAATTCCTAAAATTTTCAAAACTGTCAAAATTGTCCGAAATTCTCCGATTTCACCTAATTTTCGAAAATTTTGAATTTTAAAAAATTTCCAACTTCTTCCAAACGCTCATAATTTTCTAGTTACTTAAGAATATTACCTTCAATTTCTAAAATTTTCATGAACGTCAAAATTTTCCAAGATTCCCAAATTTTTGCTAATTTTCAAAATTTTCAAACTTCTTCCAAACGTTCATACTTTTCTAATCACCCAAGAATGTTATCTTGAATTTCTAAAAATGTCAAAAATGTCGAAATCGTCTGAAATTCTCCGATTTCGCCTAATTTTCGAAAATTTCGATTGTCAGAAAATTTCCCACTTCTTCCAAACGCTCATAATTTTCTAGTCACTCAAGAATATTACCTTCAATTTCTAAAATTAATATAAACGTCAAAATTTTCAAAGATTGCCAAATTTTTGCTAATTTTCGAAATTTTCAAACTTCTTCCAAACATTCATACTTTTCTAATCACCTAAGAATATCATCTTGAATTTCCAAAGTTTTCAAAAATGTCAAAATTGTCCAAAATTCTCAAATTTTCGTGATTATTCGAAAATGTTAAATTTGCAACAATTCCAAAACTCTTTAAACTTCAACCAACCCCCCCCTCCACCTCCACCTCGAAGCCCTCAATTTCTATTTTCTTAACAACTCATAGATGCTCCAAACAACCACTAACGAAACAATTAACCCAACATCATCCAAAACCCCAGTAGCGCAAAACCAAGACCCCTGTAACCAGCACGTGCCCCCCCATCTCGCCGCAACCCATAAATCCCCATATTAATCATAACCCCTTGGGTGGCCCCACTTCCCCTTTCCACTCAAGAGAAACCCCAGGAATCCGGCAATGAAAACGAAACGCGCGAGGCGCTGCCGCATCGTGCCGCCGATTACGCCGGGCTCATTTCGCGCACTCTGAAATCTGCCCGCGAAGAGAAATGAAACGATGCACGTGAGCCGCGGGATAATTGCCCTAACCGTAAGAGCAACCACCCGTAAATGTACGAGCAACGTTTCGAGGCAGTAACGGTCCGTCGCGATTTTCCGTCCAAGGGATATCTCGAATCATGTCGGGACCGCGGGCGATTTTCGTGTCATTATCGCGTCAAATTTCCCCTCGCTCGGGCGAGGCCCCGCGGGAAAGCCGCGACGTTTTCCTCGCTTTTTTCATTCAGTTTTTATTCCTACACTCCGCGGTTGACGCGCCGCGAGAGAAACAGGAGCGCTAGCGGAATACGTTGCCTTATTCAAGAGCATGTGGGAAAAGAGGTTAATGCTTGACGGCGTTGGCGAATTACCTTCGGCAAACGCGCCGGAATTTTTCCGCGCCGAGAGGAAAACACGGAACCGGTTTCGGAAATCGCTTTTTTCCGTTGTCTTTGTCCTCTTTTGAAGAAGTCATTGCACGGGACGTTCTAATGCACGACGGTGGACGAATTCATGGTAATGACGCTTCATTTCGAGAGATGTATGGCTTGGATCATTTTCTATTCATACGAATGGCATAATTTATCCAGATGTATCAATAGAGACCGATGAACATCTGTGTACTCAAAACTGGGGTGTTTCGTTTTTCGAAAGAAATTATTTTCGTCATTAAGATAATGTTGATGAAAGATACTATCAACTTGTTGGGTAAGAGTTTTTTGAAAACAATGGATCAAAAAATGATGAATCGCATTAATTCCCAATGACTGTTCTTTAAATGATTGCGCGAGATCAAAAGTAAAGAAGCCAGTCATTCACCACGTTGATTGAAAATTGAATCAATTTTCCATCGTCGAATTTTCAATCATGACAAATTTTCCAAATGAGTCGAGAATATGATTTCGAAGGTGAAGAATGAAAAATTCTCAAATCATCATCATTCATTCAGTATTGACTGAAAAGTCATTTTTTCAGTATGACAGAAAAAAAATATAATCTTTTTCAAGAGTGCAATCATTTTTGAATGATAATGAAAATCATTCAAAAATCCGTCACTTCAATTTGGAGAATATTACATCGACTGAATTTTATCCAGAAAAAAAATATACAAGTCAAGTATCGAATCGAACCAATCGATATCAGATAAACTACTCCACAAGCAAATAAACAGCTCATCGCTCGAAGCTACAAACGAAAGCCTCGAATCGCGAGCTTAATGAAGATATCACTAATTGAAGAAAAAAATCCGTTCCGACGATGCTTGAGAAATTGCAACACCAGTCACGTCCCAAGATGATCGATTAAACGGTCAACGTTTTTGAGTATTGCATTCAATGAAACATCGCACGTCAATCGAACAACTTTCAAATGAAAATACGCCTCCAAATTACCGCGATTCATCAACATGACAACATTTCTACAACCCCTTTTTTCCCATCAATCATTCCATCAATCAAATCTGTTTCACCAAGTTATTTTTCGCGAGCCTTTTCAAGTTTTCACGTCACGTTTCACAAAACAAAGCGAGAAAAAATGTTCCTTTTTGTGTATTCCTCAGTACCAACCAAGAGCCGGGTGAAAGCGAAGCAAATTCTTCAAAGGAAGAAATACCCAAAGACAATTAGTTCACTTAAGTGGAAAAAGATTTATGTATACACGGTAAATACTTTCGATTTCGCGGGGAATTTTAATTGGCAAATTTCGTTTTCCGGCCCCTGAAATATTTGCCGAGGAATATGATTCCGAAAGCGCTTTTTTTTCCAGGCGCGCGATGATTTAAAAAAATGATCATCCTTCAATGATTCAAAATATGCCCAACAGGAAAATGATGAGTGAAAACCTTGATAAAAAATGCATCGTGTGACAAATCGACCGTCACTGTAAAAGCCGAGAAAAATGGTGACCTCTAGTGACAGTTACGCGATGATCACATGACGTGTCATTTACACGTGACGAGACAAGAATTTCAGTGGCGTACGTTATTCTGCATCGTCAGTTGAAGTGAGTAACGCGTCCTTTTTTATTTTCGAGATATTGATTTTTTCGTCTCCCCGTATACGTTGGGAATACATTTATTGTTTGAAGCGTTTTACGGGCGCTCGAAAGCTTTCGAAATCAATTACTCACCACTTGAATTCCCAAGTGATTTGAGATAATGGATGAGTTTTTTTGAGCATGACACTGTTATTGTATAAATCGTGAAATCTTCATGTAAGGTTTGGATTATATTTGTGCTTTTTTTAAAATTGAGAATACTTTGTAGAAATTGTAGGGTCATGTATGATTTGTTACGGTAGAACTTAAATTTTTTTAATATTTACGTTACTTTTTATTTGTTGTGATGCTTTTGACAGTTATTCGAAAATCTATGTTTACATTTTATATAAACCGAACAGGAGTAAGAATGATATCGTGATTTTCACAACAAATTACAATGTTGTCAATTATTTTGCACGTTCAACTTTTTTATAATTTCGGAAATTACGCTTGTGATTAGCAAAACGAGTCCTAATATTTTTTTTTGTGTTCTCGTTATCAAAAAAATCAATGAAAACACGGATGAAAAGGGTTTTGTGAAAATTACTAAATTCTTATAGTCGTTGGTGATCAAGTATAGTATTTAGTAGTTTGAACCAAAAGGACCCTAAATTTTTTCATAAGAACTCTGTAATTCATTAAATTTAGTAAAAAATCGACCATGTATTTAATTGCTCCGCACCGTACTTAATTCATACAGTATTTTTTACTACAGAATAATTCGAGTCGTTTTTCCTTGACTTTTTCTCAGTAAATGATAAAATAAGCAATACAGAGCACGTTTTGCTAGTCATAAATTATCATGAACATGCAAATATTTGCCTCAATTTATCAAATCAACTAATCTTTCGGTGAAAGATGTCAAGATCGTTGGATAACATTCCCACAAACCATAACACTTCGTCCTCAGAATTCCTTATCATACTCCAATTCCATTTAAAACCCGAAAAAATTCAATCAAATAAATTTCGAAACATTGAAAATGCAGTTTTTAAATAACAAAAATGCCCCCCCCCCCCCCCCCCAATAATTTAGGTTCTTATCAAAATTGACGAAATTCTTACAAAATGTCAAATTCCCTCATAACATTTTTTCCATCAGAATTTCGTTTCTTTTATAATTATAAAATCATCAGATTTATATACTATTACACTATTTATATATTTATATATATGAATAAAGTGTATGATACTTCTTTCAAAATTTTATAATCATAATTCTCTTGTAACTATAAGACGACCTTATAAAATTCTCATAAATTGCACAATTCTCACTCTATAGTGAGAATTGTGCAATTTATGAGAATTTTATAAGGTTACCTATGTAAGACCTAATACAGAATTAAATATAAACTTTTCTCGCAGAAGGAAATTTTTTAAAATTCTTATGCAAAATTAATTTTTTCATAAGATTTTCAAGTCACCCGAGAATCGTAAAACTTCAAAAATTAAAAATTTTATAAGATCGCCATATAAAAAATCCATACAAGAATAATAAGGTATTCGGAAGTGGAATTATTTCATTCATTCTCATCAGAATAAAAATTACTAGGACAATCTCCGATAAAAAAACCCCGCGTCGATTTCACCCCATCCATCACCCCACTGCACAAAACCCGAGCACCTAAATAACAACAATCCCCGCCGTTTTCTACGCGAAAAGCGTTTCCACGTCTCTCTAATAATAAATCGCGCGTTGCACAATGCGCATCGGCGGCTACGGAGCGCACACAACGGAGAGAAAGCAAGGGGGACAAAAACACGCGAATAATTTACATATTAATTCCTAGCTGGAAAGCGCGGCGAGGTTCAAATGTCAAAAGGGAAAATGCGAAGAAGTCGTGCCCGTAACAAAGGCCCGTGCGCTCAAACGGGCCCGCTTGCGCAATAAATAAGAAAGTGGGGCTCCATATACCTACAAGGTTCTTGATATTCAATCGATATTTATGAAATCGATATTAGTACATTTTTCCCGTGTATTCATCGGGTTCATTCAGGTGTACGTATTGAGTATGCTCGATGCATGTCGATTCTCCGCGAAGGAGGCACTTGATTCGAGCCTGCTTGACGACAGCGTGTTAATATTGTATTGTAGTTCGTGAGTATGTATTAAATTGCAAAGATTCAGGTTAAATAAGAGAAATTTTCACTAATTCAAAAACCAGTTCAGTGATCTACTATGAAGTGAGTAATTTCACTGAAGAAATAAGTGATTCGGTGATCTATCATTCAATTAGTGAAATTGCATCCAACGATTGAACAATTAGTATATGTTACACGGATGCGATTAGTCACATTTTAACTCATCTCATTGGTAGTTCAATAATCTACTATTGAATTGGTGAAATTTTTTAGATGACTAAGGAATTAGTGGAATTTTCCTATTTTTGGAATGTGACTCCGTAATTTGATATTGAATTAGTGGAATTGGATCCAGCGACCTAATGAGTGGATATTTAACTGTTGGGATTAGTTCATTTTTGTACTATTCAAATTGTTAATAATTGAACTAATTGCAAATCTTAAAAAAAAATGAAATTTTATGAGGTCAATTTTATGAAATTATGAAATGTATGGTTTGAACGATTATTCCACCATTTTTTCTGTATATATAAAAAAAATTCATCATCAGTAAAATTTCACTAATTTTTCAGTGAAAGTTCACTAATCTGATGAGTAGAAATTAAATAATCTCCTTAGTGAATATCGATGCAAGTTAGAAAGTAATAATTAACCAATTTAAGTAATCAATATTTACGAATTCAATTAGTAATTATGAGTCACTATTCCAATTAGTGATTTTCGATTGATTTGTATTGGCTCACTTTTCTGTTTTTCAACTAGTGATTTTCTACTAATTTAGAGAGAAGAGTAGAAAATAATCTCATTGAATGAGTTCATTCATTCGTTAGGAATTAGTTTATTTATTTACTATTTCAATTAGTAAAAATAATAAACATTGAAAATCTTATAAAATGAATGAAATTCTGTAGGGTCAATTTTACAAAGTTCTGAAACTTACGCTTTGAACAATTTTTTCACCATTATTTCTACACATCCTGAAAAAAATTATTATCAGTAAACTTTCACCAATTTCTTGGTGAAAATTCAGTAATATAATTACTAGAAATTCACTAATCTCATCAGTGAATATCTACCAAAATTCGTGATTAGTAATCAACTAATTTGATTTATCAATATTTACTAATTCAATTAGTAAGTATTAGTCACTATTCCGATTACTGATTTTCCATTAATTTGTAGTGGCTCACTTTTCTCTTTTCCAATCAGTGATTTTTAACTGATATTAGTGATTGTGTACTAAATCAGAGAGAAGAGTAGAAAACAGTAATATTGAAGAGAAAAATTTAAGAATATTAGTCGTTTCCTACCATTCCATTCAAACCGGATTTTCGCTAAATAAATCAGTCAAAACATATACAACAACACAATTCAACTAATTCTAAGAGAGCATATTGTTGAGGCACCAATACTTTTATTCTGCGTGTATATTAATTTCAATCTTACGATCGCATATGCAAAATCCTTCAAAATCGCTCGTAAAACCACGGGAGAAAGTGTCCTCCTCCCCCTCAGAAATTTCCAACATCAGGGAAAGAAAATCCAAGGTAGATATTCATCTCTATACGCGCGCATCCAAAACTAATCGAATGTCTGAAATGCTCATCGAGAAGTGAAACGTTCAATCTCGGCGCGGTGAGCTCGCGGATGATGAATTGCGCCGGGGCCCCGGTAACGAGGAGCGAGATAATGCGGGACGAAAAAACAATAATTCGTTTCCGGGACGCGAGGGTATGGGCAACTGGCCGTGCACTCGAGATCGCTATTACTTAGTAACTTCCTTGTAATTAGTACGTCGCGCGGTGCGCGAATCGCGCTCGAAAGCGATTGCATTAGTTCGCTGGTCGTGGCTTTTTCGCCCTTCGATAACGAACTCCCATAACACGGCTGTGGATTATTATGTAACGCGACGTGTACGTGCCAGCGCTCAATTCGGGTTATCAGCGGAAGTGTACAAGTCGGGATTTAACGGTTTCCTAACTAATTAAATCTTTCCTCGTTAGAAAACCCCGAAAATTTTCTAATTCGTGAGTTCATACGTAATAATTGTTCACTTACGTATTCGGGTCTACGCTACTTCAGGCAATAACGTTCAAATTTGGACTCACCTGAAACATAAAGAAAAAAGACTGCAATTAGTTTCAAGACTCGAAAAATGCAAAATTTATAGAAAAAAGTTCTGATAATTGTTATCTTCTACGAAGACTGTATAGTATCGCTGTTCTTGGAATGAGGGACAATTTGTTGATAAAATCTGTTCAGTACCTTGCAATTTTCATTGTTTAACGTCCAATGGGCGATTACATGTGTGCTTCGAAGGATAATCAAGACGCATTGAAATCGAGAAAATCATTAGTACCTTGAAGGCCAATCTAATTACGATTCTTGAGATTAAGGATGTATGGATCTGTTGATTTCGATTGAAATGACATCGAGTATTAAAATAAAAGCAATTAGAAAGTGTCATTTCGTGGACAGAGAAATGGAAGAGTAAAATTTTCTTTTCTTAAGTGGTATCGATGAAAAAGAAGTATTAGTACGGATAATCTGAAGTACAGACAAAGTTTGATGGCTGGAGATGATAGTCAAAACAAAAAAAATTTTGACACGAGTATAACATCAGGTTTCGAAACGAAAGGAGAATAACTGGCGGTAAAAGTACTGCGAATTTTGGAAACTGTAGAGGTCATTAAAAAATGATGATACATAAATTCAAATCAATAATTAAACGCGATGGCGAAATTTCGAACTTCAAATCTTGAAACAAACGAAATATACAATATATTATATAAACCCTATAATTAAGTGACTTCGAGCCGGTTTCAAACTTGAAACCCAAAAATTTCGGAAATCACAAATTTCTTCTGATGAGCTCGATCAAGTGATAAAAACCTACATACTACATATTACTTCATCAAATAAATTACACAGGATTTCTCTCAAACCAAACATTCCGAAAATTTCCGCCTTCGAAACCTCTCGATTATTCTGAACGTTCCTTTTACTCGAAAACGAAAAAAATAACCAATCGAAAGTACGTAATTACGATCTTCAATCACGCTTTACGAATTTCTGTTTACACAACTTCTGTGGTCACGCACGTTATTTGGAAGAAAATACACGTCTCATTACAAACAGGAAATCAGCGGATGTGGGAATTTCAACTCATGGAAGAAAAAATAAAAATGAAGAACAACAAAAAATCATTCTCAGCCAAAATGTTCAAATGAAACATTCTGGCTGAAAACGTTCATTTCGCGTTACTAAAACACAATTGATCATTCCTCCCCTCTCAAAACACGATCAAACCCCTCGCTTCCACACTGTCCCAAAAGTGCTTACGCAAACTCAGTTCAAACAAGACTGATTGACAGTCAACTTCTTCATGCCAGAGAAATCAATTACATAAACGAACAATTACGACACAACAAAAACCCAACTCTTCCAATCCAACAATACGCCATCGAAAATCGCGACATTCGAAGTCGTAAAACAAAAAGCCCATCAACGGCAGCGCCGTTTCGCAAGCGCTCCTTCTAACTTCAAAGACCCCTTTCGGTTTCGCCAAATCGATCACGCCTCGCAACTTTCGCGCTTTTCGGCGCATGGATTTTAATTGCCACGTCATTTGCGACGGTAACGAGGCGATTTTTGCCGTGTCGGACACGGAAAAAGTCGCGCCGAGCATTTGTACGATTCCGAAATGATTAAATTCCCAGGCCGAGTCGCGAGTTAATTGCGGCTCGACATTATCGGCGAGCGCTCTCGCGGCTTTTGCATTATAATTATCCGGCGCGCCTAAACGGGAGTCCCCCCATCGGCCATCCTCTCAGCGCAACACTAAATCAAGAGCGCCTTATCGCGCGGATTCCCGAGATTCTGCGGCACAATTATTTCATAAGCCCGCCCAGAGAAAGGCTCAATCTCGCGCACGCGGCGCCGTCCTCGTGTCCCTTTACCCGATATAAATTAGCGTTTTCGCTCCTCGCAACCGGGTTTCGCACTTTCACGCCGCGGTGCACACGCGACGCGCCAAATTTTCGGCCCTGCAAAAAATCGGGGAAACAATGGCGTGCGTGACCCCGGGAATTTGCACGGCGCGATCAAAGATCGGAGTTGCCGGCTTTCGCTCGGTCCTTTTTTTTTCACTGAGGGGAAATACTTGCGGGAGAATTTGGGAAAGTGGAGATTATTTGCATGGCCGGGGAAATTTCGGTGGCTGACCCGAAATGTAGGATATTTTGTAATTACTATTACCTCATTTTTTTACAGCAATTGTTTCAAACCAATATTTTGAATAAATTACACAACTCGAGTTTTAAAAAAATCGACTCTAATTTTCCCAATTATACGTCGTTGAAAAAATTTCCCCATCCAGCGAACAAATTGAACCATTTAAATCGAGCAGAATGAACCCATCAGTTTTTTATTCGAAAATTAATCGTGCAAAAAATCAAAATGACGGACATGTCTCTTTTCCTGATGACTGAACACGTCAAAACTTCTTTGTCTGTACGCAAAAAAGCAAGACAATCCGAGATAATATTGCGGTATTTTCGCTCACGAATGAGGTACGTCACGGCGCTTATTCACGAAGCTCAGATGGCACAGCGTGACGCGGGCATTCGGATCATTTTTAATATTCTTAATCGACATGAGTCATTTAACGATATTTGATTACCGATTATTATCCACGATTCGAATCTACGGAGAAAAAATTGTAGGAAGCGACGACAGATTAATCACCTTTCATTGTCCATTATATTCTATTTGCTTTGGCAGTTAATCAATCTCGAGCCACCTGAGCGAAGCTTAAGTGCACCGTCATTTCGCAAAAGAATATGTTATGAATTGCAAAAGACTTGACAGTATTTACATAGTTTCACTTCCGCGATTTTTATTGGCTCTTATTTTCTGGAAAGGAAAATTCATCATCGACCATTATAATTCCCGTCATTTCGTCACTTTTTAATTGGATAAAACTTGTTATTTCTGATCAACTATGTTGCAAAATGTTGCAGGAACTGGAGAGAAATACATATTTTAATGAGAGAATCTCGCAGTTGCTCGTTATTGCAATAAACTTTTTTTCTAGGGTAATTTGCAGTTATCAAGAGCTTTTCTTGCTTAGGGTATGCTTTTTTTCGTTATTTCCTGTAGCATCTTGAATTTTTCGCATCTGTCTCTAGAACGTGAAACTTTAATTTCCCGTAGTTTTCGAAATGATTAACGAGCCCATCGTCATCTTCCTTGGTGCAATTTCCATGAGTTGATGGGTGTTGCAATTATTCATCCAATTTTGTAGTTTTACTTTCATACTGCTCATTTTGTTATAAAGTCTTGCGTCTTAGCCAAATTCTATGCAGTGTCAGATTTGAAATCTCAAATTTTGGAATTTCTACGTTCCTTCAAATTTGAATTGCAAATTTTGAAATTTTTCAACTTGGAAATGTCTGGAAATGACTGTTTATTCGCAGTTTCACACACCCAAAAGTGCACAAAATTTGTTGAAATTCGATTAAATTCTGGAATTCTCTAATCTTTGAACTTCAATTTTTTTTATTTTCGAAGCAAGTAATCGTATTTTATTTACGTCTAAATTTACCAACTTTCTGATTCACGGTGAAACAGTTTCCAATTTTGAGGTCTCTAAAAAACATTTTGGAGTTTTCGAACTCAAAAATTAGTAGATACTACTCAATTTGAAAAAAATAATACCTAATAAAAACTTGCAAATCTTCATGAATAGAAAATCGTAAAATGAAAATGGAATTGGATTTTCTAAAGAACTTCCATAACTTATGTATAAATTGAACTGGATTAAAAAATTCACAATAAACCGTTAAAGAAACGACAAAAACATCAAAAACAAGTAATTGATAAACAAACGAGTGAATTTAAAAACTGGAACATCTGTCAATGTCAACATCCAAATTCCAAAGTCGAAAAATCTAACTTAATACTCACTTTCAAAGTGAATAAATCAAAATCCGAAGATTTTATTTCATAGAAGAAGAATTTGTAATTATTCGAATTCGAGAAACTTCAATCCACAAATCATTACCAATTGTTATTACAAAGTTTAAATAAGTGAAACTAAACATTACGAAACTAAGAATTGAAAAAACTAAAAAAATTAGAGAATCAACCAAATTTATCAATTCTCTAGTTGCGGAAATTTTAAAAATCATGAATCTCAAATTCCAATATTTCGAACTTCGGAAAACCCAAGATTCGAAATTTTTAAACATTCAATTCTGGACATACTCAAGTATATATTTGAACTAAAGCACGCCAAAATTTTGACACCTGAAAATTCATACATCCAAATTTCGAAATAATCAAATAATGTTCCATATCCCAATAGTTTTTACAGCCAATAAGAAAAAAGAACAGCCAAAACAAATTCTACCCTACTTCACAAACCCCCCCCCCCCCCCTCCCCCCTAAAAACCTGCAAATTACGCGACTCTACAAATCTCCCACGCTCGTTCGCACCGAAACGCTAAGCAGCAAAGTCGAAACCAACGAAATCGCCCGTGGTAAACAATCGCCCGCCGCGATAACTGTATTCCCGTAGCCGCTGGATTACACCTGCCGGTCTCGCGGTTGCATCCACGTTTCCCCCCGATCGTCTGCCAATCTCGTGGCGCATCTGCATTGCGTCACTACCAACTGCGCAAGTAAAAGTAGGAGGAAAAAATACCATTTTTCAACAATATAACGAGGGAACCGGTCGCGCGCGATCCTCTCCGGCTCACAGACGAGAACGTAATCCCGATCGTCGGATCACGCTATTTGTAATCCAACACCGTGCAGTTGTAACTCCGCAAGAGCATTCCGCGGCCGTGGTGTAACAGTCGGACTTTTTTTCAACCCGCGATTCCCAATCGCTCACTAAACAAGCGACACCCACCGAAACGGTACCATCCACGGGATTTTGCGGCTTCTATTTTTTGTCCCTCGACTTTGCGGGTGTCCGACAACTTTTCGGGACAAAAAATTAGGCCGATGTACCAATTATTGAACGTGTCCCGATAAGGGAAAAAATTTTATGATAATAATATCGAGGGTCTACGCACATGAGTACCGTTAGTTTTGTATTTACTGGTATAACACAAGTTTCTTTTATCGCTAGAGTACGTTTCTTGTTGAACTCAGAGACACAAAAAATCGTAAATCATATCTCACGTGAAAGTTGTATAGAAACTGTGATTAATATTCTGTGAAGATTGATACTTGATTGTTTTATAATTGTTTAGAAACGAGATCTAACTTGGAAAACAAGTTGAGTCTTGGGAAAAGATTTGAGTGAGTCAGAATTATGTAAGAATTTTATCCAAATCAAGTCTGGGGAGGGGGGGGGGGGGGTCTTATTGCGAAAAAGTATTCCGAAATTGCATCGAAATAAAACTGAAATAAAGCGTGGATTGCGTGATAGTAGAGTTGAAATTGCTTTATCACTGTGTCACATCGTAACTTTCTAACGGTAAAGTGCGAGCAATGATTATTACATATTGAACATTTTCATGAATAATGTATATCTCATGACTGTTATGAAATGATGTTTTTCCAATAACTGTATTTATTTATTATATGTTGTGTACCTCAGTATTGAATTTTCATCAATTGCAAAATGTCTGCATAAATTTTTCACGATGTAACTGTGTCCTAGGGTGAGTTTAGAAAATTTCGTCGGAAAAATCAGTGTGATCTGAGTGGCGCAGAAAACAGCCAACAAGTAAAAAAAGACACTCGAGTAATGATAAAATTGATAATCATGTTGTGAATCCATCAAATTGCTCACAATAATCAAGCCAAAGTTAAGATTCGATTATACATTTTTGATTAATTTATTGTAATATGATATGATGTCATAATAATTATTAATATATCATTTTCTTATCATTTTTTAAGTTAACAAAATTTTGTAGTTTTCAAAAATTTACGCAATTTTCAAACTTAAAAAAATTTTGAGAATACATAAAATTTTCGTAATTCTTAATTTCAAAATAATTGAAAGATTAAAAATTTGATAAATTCATAAGTTCCTCGAAATTCAAAAAATTTTCAAAATTAACAAGTGTTCGTTATTATCGAAATGTTTAAAATTAGAAAATAACAGAAATTCTGTAGTTTCTCAAAATTCACGAAATCGTGAAAATTAACAAAAATATGTCGTTTCTCAAAATATACAAAATTTTAAAAATCAACAAAATTTTGAAAATTCTAGCAATATTAAAGTCTCTCAAAATTTATAACATTTTTAAAAAAGATAAATTTTTGAAATCTCAAAAATTTCGAAATTTGAAGATATTCAAAATATTTTTACATTCTACAAATTACGTAGTTTCTGAAAATATAAGAAATTTTTAGAATCAACAGAATTGTTAAAATTTTCAACATTTTCGTAACCATCAAAATTCTGTCAATTCAAAAATTATCGAAATTTTTCAAACCTAAAAAAATTTGAAGAATTCCGGCCTGATTTTGAACGTCAGTGATCTATTATCAAATTGACGTCTTTTCGTTACACTTACACATCGTAAAATTAAACTAAATTTATAATCAAACTAACCTGACCTGAGGCTTATCCGGCCTAACAAAACACAAAAGAAAGTTCTCAAAGAACCGAAAAAATTGCATTCTCAAATTTCAAATGATTACGCACTCTACCTACTCAATTACGTAAAAAAGCAAGAAGATAAAAACCAAGTCAAATTCGATAACGCAATACATAAACCACCCCAAACGACACAAACCTCAAAAATCGAAAAAATTCTCAAAACTTGAGCTCAACTCACAAATAATTCTACAAAATACCACAAAACCAAAACCACCCCTATCAACCCCCTAATTTTTTTCATCTTTTCCAAACCCCTAATTTTTCCATTCCTCGACATACTCGAACCATCCTGGGGTCAAGACAATGCACCCGATTGAGGCGTTCTCGAGTTCGTGCGCGCGGAACGAGCCCAAATGAAATACAATTGGCCGCGGCGTGGGGCCAAGAGAAGCGACGATATAAATAGAGCGGCTCGGGTTATTGGTGTACGCGGTCGTTTCCTGTGCAGCGGTATAGAGTAGCCCTCGGGAATAACCCTTTTCCAGCGCGGAGTTTTCAATCTTAACGAGGGCCCACGCGCAGCCGTCTTTTTCAGCCGCGAGAACAAATTGCCTCGCGGTACACTGCTATACATTTATATAAGTACGTACGTTCGAAAACGCGGTTATGTTCCGATGCCAGGAACGAGGTAACCCGATCCCCGCGGGGGCATATGGCCGCAACATTGTTCATTGTTCAACTTTTTGCCTTTCTTTGGGTTCGTGAATCAACGGGAGCGTTTCATAAATCGACGTCGGGCTCGTGGGGGAGGCTCTTTTTTCACCGCGAGACGGTTCAAAGGGATTCGCGTGGAATGTGGCGAAGAAACCATTCGAGCAATTTTTCGATGTTATCTTTTACATTTCTGCACTTGAATGAAAATCGTGCTTTTGGAGCGTGGAAACGAACGCTTTTTGAGCATGATTTACACCCACGCCGAAATAGTATGAATATTGAAGGACAGTTAAAGTTTCATCTAGGGCCTACACTTAAAAAAATGTCAAGTATTGCATTTTTTTAACTTGAGAAATTTTGTGACTGAATCGAAATATAAATTTTTTGGAATTCGAGTGTTTACTTTTTTCATTTTTGTTTTATTTTTGAAATGTTTGTAATTTTTAAATTCATTGGGTCTTATGTTTTTATATTCTGGTTCTGTAGTTGTCGAATTTTCAGTAATTCACGTATAAATTTTTAAGATCGTTAGTTTCGAAAATTTTCGGAGTTCAAGAGTTTAATGTTATAACTTCGTGAATTTGCGATACGTCAAATTCGAATCAAAAATTGAAATTTTTTCAACATTCAAATTTAGAATTTCTAAGCTTGAATTTTTTGCGATGGCATAATGAATGAATTTTCAATGAATAAATTTGAAAAATACTCAACGCTCTAATTTAAATATTTCCGTAATTGTGACAATTCGGAACTGTAGAAAATGATAAAGTTTGAATTTTGTGCTTACCACATACCAAAAATTAAACGTTTATACATTTTTGGATAGTATTTTTAAAATTCTCAAAGTATTGAATTTGTAAATAATAGTTTTAGAATTTCGGACTTCGAATATTTATGATTTACAATTAGAAAATTAGATGTACATTTTCTAGAATGCCAAAATATAGACACTTTTGAATTTCACGAGTATTTAATCTTTCGAATTCCGCAATATTTAATTTGTTCAATTCTGTGAGTTCTCACATTTTGCGGTCGGAATTAAATTTATCAAATTTTGAATTTTTTACTTTTCTAATTCAACCATGTGCCGTAATTTGAAAACTATCTCACAATTATTAATTTGAAAAATAGTTACAATTCTATGAAATTTAACGATTTTCCATGAAATTATTAATTATTATATACTCAACTCAATAAAAATTCAACAACATTCTCATCATTCATTAAGCAATTTGTTGCATATTTTATACAGAAAACATATTTTTCCAACATCAAATTGCTGCAATGATAGTTTATTCAATATATTTCATGAAATCATTATATAAAAAAATGTGGTAAGAATTTAACCAAATTCTCTACATCACAATAGCTAATTTTATATGAAATGCCATAATTTTATTAAAATTACACTATTTTCTGAAAACTCGTAAATCAATGAAAACGATGAAATACACGAAGTTTTGAGCTGAGATGACAGAATATTATTGTTTCACTGTTAGAACTGACTAGACATCACTATACAAAAAAAGGGAACTTAGTTCGGTTGCAAAAAATTTCATGAAAGAAAAGAATGGGCTCCCAGACTATGACGTAATTTGAATCAAGCAATTAGGATCCCTTTCGACAGAACACATGTGGAGCGAATATTTTTTGTATATAATTTTATTTTCAATACATGAATTCATACTTCACTTCGCTACATGCTTCCTAATAGAGAGATAACTTTCTCACTCATTTAAATTTTTAGAAAGCGAATCTTTTCGCAAAAAAGTAAATTTATATTCAATATCTGAAAATCCAATACGTCGTCACTAATTCTCTCTTATCTGTCATCTATTTCCCCATTTAAATGCATAAAAAATGCAGACGTAGAAAACCCAATACCTCGCAATTTATTTGATCAATCAATAGATTAAGAACTCACGTTGCCCATTGTAATCAATTAAATCTCTTGATTTCCAAATTTTTCCAATTTGCTAACATTTCAGTTTTCTAAATTTTCAATATAATAATATAATATAATATAACATAATATAATACAATATAAATAACATCATCTTCAATTTTAAATCTGAATGCAAAAGTCTCTAAAGGTTAACAATAAAATCATTTCAAAACCATGGCTCCATTTTCACGAATCATTCAACTTCATCAGCATCATGTGATAAAATCCACATAAAACCATGATCAACTTCGCTCTATAATATTTTAATCTCTAATTATCCAAGCAATATAACTCTCATTACAATCTCTACAGCGATGAAAATTTCACATCTCAAAATACAGGATAAAACGCGCATGTTCCAGATAACTTTGAACCGCGATATTTGATATTTGCCACATTTAACTGCGTCGGGCGAATTTGTTACGAGCTGGAATGCGTTTATATGGGTCACATCTAAAAATGTGATTAGTGTCGCGCCCGAAGAGTCAACACAATCTACCATAATTTCCCTCGAATTCCTCTCAGAAACACTAAATCATTGCGTAATCAGCGGGTTTCATTAACGCGGAGACCTTAATTCATTCATATCGCATTTTTCTCGTTAATTTAACGAGGCGAAAAGTAAACTCGGTGGTCAATTTACAGTTTCTGGACTTCGGTAGGATGCAGTTTAAAACTCATTACCTATCACTGGAATTGCATCGAGCGAGTAACATAAATCTTGACTTTTAAGACTCGGAAAGAGCGATTGCGATACGAGATCAACGTCATTCGAGAGAAACAATTAAATTTAATGATTTGCGTACATGCGATGAAACGGTCTTTCGGGTGGGTCCGAGTTTTATTGTTGCCGACCTCATTTTTCTGCTCTTCGAATTGATTTTGTCCCGAAATAACTTTTCTCCGACGATTACGAACAAGTTTCACATTCGGGATTCAAATTCGTCTTCCTTTTGGGCATCGTATTTTTATTTTTCAATTTTTGGGATAATTGAAACAAAATTGGAACTCATTTTTGAGGTATCGATGACATGAAAAATCGACAAAATAATAGGAGTGAGAATATGAATATATTTTAATAATGAATTGAGGACCATAGATTTTGAAAACAGAGACTATTTTTGCAATAACCTCCCAAAGTTCGAGAATTATGATCATTCGATCATTGAAACATTGAAATTGAAAATTTATAAATCATTTAAATCGTTTTCCCATCGGAATAGAAGTTTTTTCTCGTGAAAAACTTTTAATTGGCTATGGGAAAACGAATTAAATGAATTTTCAATTTCCAATTTTAAAAATGAAAATTTCAAAATAAAAATCATTCAAATATTTCCTGAATGTTAAATTTTTTTCTAACACAAATATATTCCGTGATTGGATCCTTCTGAATCAATTTAAAAATGCCACAAAAAATGTTCCCTTTCAATTTTGGAAAAAAAAAACCTTTCCAGTACAATTCAAAATCATCAAAAAATTATTCCCATATTTCAAAGCTGTTGACAAAAGCGAAAAATCCAGTTCAACTTGACAACTTCCGATATTATTAGAAAAGTTCTCTAGTTCCCACAAAATTCATCATCATCTGTCAAATCTCTGTCAACAAACCACCAATCCCATAAATCTTTCACCAAAATCCCCACGACTTCCGGTATAACGTATCGCATATGTAACGCTCGCAAAAACAACGCAAGAACAAATGATCATTTTCCTTCCCGGGTCGCGCGCATTCTTTGCCCCGGGAACAGGAAATCGCCTCGTGTCCGCAGGTCCGCGGAATGCTGACTTTCCGGCGTGCGGAATCGTCAAGCTGCAGCCCGCTCTGATCAATAGTTCAACAAGACATTGTTGTATTGATATATCGGGGATATTTTATCGACAACCTACTCCGCGATTTTCAGCAGTTCACAGGAATTCGCGATTTCGATAAAGGCGAATAGTGTTTTAATCGAGCGTTCATTCAAGTGGAAAAATGACTAATTTAATCATTTCAAGTGCATCTGTATAATCTTTTCCTTACGCATTTTCGGAATTGTTTAGTCTCCGGGATTTTCATCAAATAAAATCAAAATCTATATTTATATAGAAAGTTTTCAAAAATTTAATGCTTTTTGGATTTATTGAAAAACGATAATTTTTGCCTATTTTGGGAACTAAAAATCGAAGTAACGAAGTTACTTAATTTTTTAATGTTTCAAGTTTTGAATAATTTCTCGTGAATTCGGAAATGTATACCTCCAAAAACTCTCGAATAAAAATTCTCAACTTTTTTCTAATTTTTGTTCTTCGAATTTTTCGACGGTCAAATTTGCATTTTAAAATTTTGAAATAAAACTCCCAAAGTTCACAAAGTCAAGAATATTGAAATTAGGAAATTTTAAAATTTCAACTTCGCAGATTTTGAATACATTTTATATTTCACATTTTTACATGAAATTTCTTAATTTGCAATGACTGAACTATTCAATTTCGGATTATAAAATGTTAAAATTTGCACTATGGCATTTAAATTTCGAAGTTTATAGACTGAAAATATGGAAAATTACAGAATTTCTATCTTAATTCATAATCGCAATTTTGAAACATCCAATTGTTGAATTATTAAATTCTCTAACGTAAAAATTCAATCCAAAAATTTTCACTGGTCCAAATTCACTAATATTCAGTTTCTGTACAATAAATTATCTTATAATTATGTATATCAGTAAAGGTTATAGGAATATCAATTTAAGATTACCAATAACTAAAAAAGAAATTTATAGCAAAATTTTTTGTTACTTGGAGTTTAAAATTTTTAACGCACTACCGGCCGGAATAAAATGTAAAAAAATCGTCTAAGAAACCATAAATTATTGATTAAGGAAAGGCTAATAAATTTAAATGATAAGGAAGTGGATAATATTATACAAACAGAAAAATAGTTCTATACCAGGGAAATTCGATAAAATTCAATAAAACGAGATAATTATGTACTATGTACGATGTAAATAACGTAAATAACTTCAATTCGTAATTTCAGGCCCACGGACAATAGCTTCGACTATTTTGTGGGGAGATATCATATGTGCATATTTGTATTACAAATTATACACTTGCATAAACATTATTATATATATATATATTATAAAGTTCTCCATTTTTCCCATATTTCTTTAAGATTTCCTAATTTATCTTCAAATTCCGAAAATCCCTAATTTGAAAATTAAAAAAATAGAAAAATTAAAATTCCCTAATCTTCTCAATTTCCCTAAAGAATCCATTTACATAAAAAAGAATTCAACAACACCGATCGCGATTCAATCAACACCAAAAAACCATCCCCGATAAAATTATCCAATCCCCATTTCCCACCCCCCTCATTTTCCTTCCCGAATCACAAAAAAATCACCTGACCTACAGAATGCCGACTTTCCGTCGTACACAATTTTCCCGTCTTCACGTTAATCAGTTCTACAAGGCGTCGCGAGGTCTCGAGCGGGAGGCTCGTTAGCCGCGCGCCCCGATAAGATGTACAATTTCGATAGGGATCTAATGAAACGAGCGCGCGCGTTTCAGTGGTTTCACGCTTGGCTTGGGTCCGCGGCTACGGCTCGCGTATAATATGCCCCATCGCGCTAAAAATGCCCTTTGTCATGTAAGCCCATTCCACGTGATAATCAAGGGGAGAAAGTCCGCGGCGCGCTGCTGCACGATAAACGAGCCCTCCCCCTCCCCCTCGCGTGTACGTACTTCCCTGTGCTTCCCTACCCCGCGCAAATGGACGACACGATCTCCCCCGAGATTATAATGCCCGAGCGGGGGAATTAACGAGACGCTTCGGAACGTCGCGTGGGAGGATACGCAATCTGTTATCGGGCCGTTGCGCTTGTCCGAGACCCGTAAAGCGCCTCATTTGTATTGGTGGCTATCGATAAATTGCGGCCCCGGTGAAAAGCCCGCGACGGGATCTCGCAGACAAAGCATTTGTCGAAGTCCTACTTGTCGATTTTCTTCACTTTACTTTCGTAATACAGGAAAATTAGCCTTCAAGATGGAAATGTTCCGACAGAGGCTGAAATTTTAGGGGTTGTTAGAAGACCGAAAGTTATGGAATTTCCTAAATTTTGGATTTTTAATTCCAAAACTCCACAAGCTGCAAACTTCAAAATACTTTAGGACTTCAACATTTTCGTAAAATTGGTCGAAAATCCATACTTCGGAAATTTTTGAAATTTCGGAACTTCTGAACTTCAAATCATGAAAAATTTGAAAACCTTTCGAACTTCGAATTTCTCCTTAACTCCGAAATTCTTCGAAATTCTCGAAACTTTTAAAATTATTTGAAATTTTCAAAACGTCAAAACTACAAAAATTTCAAAATTGCCGAAATTTCCCGAACTTCAGAACTGTTCAATTTATCAAAATTTCCAAAACTTCTAAATTTCCAAGACTTCACAACTTCAAAAACTCAAAATGCGCAAAAACATGAAAATTCAACCGAATTCATCAAAGTTTAAAAATTCCAAAACATTAAAAATTTCATTCAAGATCCAAAATCACAAAATTTATTATCTTTGAAAATTCTTTGTCTCTCAAGAACCCCCAAATTTTCATCATCTTTAATATTGATTTTCCCCTAAATTTACTGGTATTATTAATCAGAGACAACATTAATAGGAGTTTAAAGGCTTCAAATTATGACAGGAATTTTTGATTTTTCGATTCTGAATACAAAAATCGGAAATGTTTCATGTTACAAACTTCAAACTCATAAAATAACCCATTTCCCGTACTTGCTGCATAATGTATACTATTTCCGAACAGAAAAATGTTAAATGGTGAATTTCCCCGGGGCTAAAATCGGCGAGCGCAAAAGGTCTTTGTCCCAGTCGGAAGTGTTTATTATTTTCCATCGACGTTTCAATTGCTATTGCGCGACCATTTCCAAGCGCAAGATCATTCAAATGATTGTGCAATAGCGATTGAAACGTTAACTGAAAATAATAAACATTTCTGACAGGTATAACAATTCAGCATAATTTATGATTTTCCAACTCGAAGATTTATTGTCAGATCTAGCAACCACAAAAATTTCGTATATTTGAATACACTGAACAAACATTCTTAAAACTCAGAACTGTTATCCAAAATACTTCGAATTACGAAAATCAATAAAAACTTAATAAATGACTTTTCTATCTATAACTCTCAAATTGACATGGAGCTTAAGAAAATTATATGACCAAATGAAAAAAAAAGAATGGAGAAAATTATGTGAAGAGTGATTTAATGATCCGCGAACAAAACTTTTTTTACAATTTCTGGAAACTTGGATTTCCAAGAGTTTTTTTATAATTACTAAGCTACAGAATTTTTGAAGTCATGTATAAATCGAGAAAGTTTAATTTTTTTCATCGTTTAAATGACACGCGGAGAAATTTGGACGTGAATTTGTGTGCGACCTCAAATAACATTTCTACCGAGAGAAAAGTGAAAAAATAATTGACTCGTGCTAACCAATTGAGAGAAAATTCTTCCTTGGCGTGCGAGAACGTCATTTGTGCGTAAAAAATGTACTTAGTTTTATAGAAAGTTGTCGTAAAAATTTCGGTGTTTTAAGAGTTGGTTTTTGTGTTTAAAATATTTTTGTTTGCTATCGCTTATGAATATTAAAGAAAACGACATAATATTTACTTTTTCAATTGAAAATTCGAAATTAAACCCAAACTTCAAAATGTCTTTTCTATACACATGAATTAGATTTTAAATATAAACAAGGATAATTTAAAAAATACAAAAAAACGTTGAACCCCAAATATATTATTCCAGAAGAAAAAAAATGACACAAAACAGCAAGAAATCATTCAACTGGAAGTTTTTATTTTCGGAAATTTCTTGAGAAAGTCCCACAACCAAATTAAATCAATTGCAAACGTTTGAATTCCATCACAAATTCTTTAAAATCATTCCACTAATAACTGATCTTCTATCTGTAACATGTATCTCAACAGCCAAAAAAATTCAACCAGTACCGAACAAATCGTACACTACAACCAAAAAAATACTTATCAATATAGACCATTACAATCGATTCATCCATTCGAAACGAAATTACGCTTCTACTGTACTTTTCACTCAACGTCTGAAAAAAAACTCCCCAAAAAATGGTTTTATTTCAAAAATCATCATCACCCAAAAAAAGTTCCAAGGTCCCATCCTCAAGAAAAAACACCGTTTACCAGATTTCCAATTACCCAAATTTCACACTCCCAAACTTCACTCAAAAAACACCCACTACCTAAAACCACAAGAAACACAAAGAAAATCTCCCACGTCCAAAAAACTTCTAAATCGAACCCAAACCACGACGACCCATACAAATCCCCTAACAATCTCAATTTCACAATCCCAAAAATCTAAAGATAATAAAATACACAAAACTACAAAAAAACCGAAAGTACAGTTTTCCTTTCATCGCGTAAAAACGCAATCAAAGACCTCTCCGTCATCTCTGCCTCGTTTTTTCCCCCGCGAGCGCAAACACACGGATCCTCTCCGAATCAACAAGTTTTTACGTCCGGGACGTGAACGATCCCCGAAACTACCACAAAAAACGCGGCTCCTCGAATTGCATGCAAAATCCGCCAAGAGAAAGTGATAGCTTTCTTGGTGCGCTCACGGCGCTGAATTACGCTTGAAATGGGGCGTTTAAGGCGATAAAAGTGCCCCGAGAATATATATAAAGTATCTATACGCGAGTTCCATTGTTCCCGGGAAACTAAAAAAAAATTGCAAGGAAATCGTGGAGATGCGATCTTTCCGGCGGGGGCGGAAACGCGCGGTGCACGTTACACCGGTGAAAGTGCAAAATAACGGGCGATATATCCCATCGGGACGAGCCCCGTTTCGTGCCGCCGCGGGAAAAAAGACTTCTCGATGGCGCGTCAAGTTATGAAGCGCGTCAATGGCGAGCTTGATAAATCTATAATGATACGTTATCGAGCGGAAAAGCGACCCAGAATATACCTTTCTTTTCTGCGCTCTGTTATTTTCGTGCAGGGGAGGAGGGGAACAGAAAGATAACGCGAGGAAAAAGTGGGGGACGGCCAGACTTTACTGATAAGGATCGAGTGTAATTAAGACGCGATTCTTGTCTATGATTAATTGGGGCCCGATATCTCGCGGATGTTGGGGAATGAGCGATTACGTCGAGTTGGGTGTAACGGGGAAATGAGGAAAAAGTTCGTCGGTGCGAACGAAATGGATCTCATTTACGGGGAGATTGTTGGTTTGCGCATTAAAAGATAAGGTTGAGATTAACCAATAAAAGAAATGATATTGTTTTTATGTAATGTAACTTTTTTACGTAATAAATCCTCATTCAAGTTTTCATGTATTTTCGTCCAATCAATTAATGTCCACTAATGAATCCCTCTAAACGTTTAGGCAAACGTTTTATCCGTGCGAAATTTATAGTAATTATTGAAAACCCATGGGAATCAACGGGAAATCATTGAAAATTGATGGGAATTTATTGGAATCATTGAGAATTGACAGAAATTAATGGCAATCAATGGAAATTGATAGGAATGGATGGAAATGAATGGTTATTTATGGGAATCGATGGGAGTTGATAGGAATTTATGGGGATCTATGGGAATTTATAAGATTTTATAGGAATTGATAGAAACGAATGGAAATTGATAGAAGTCAATGAGAATCGATGAGAATCGATACATGAATGGATGGGAATTAAGGAGATTTAATGGGAATTGATAGGGATTGATGGGAACCAATGGAAATTCATGAGAGTCAGTGAAAATTGATGAAAATAGATAGGAACTAATGGAAATACATGGGTCATCATTAGGAATTGATGGGAATCGTCGGGAATTAATAGGAGTTGATAGGAATCAATGAGAATTGATGGGCATCGATGGGGATCAATGGGAATTGATGGGAATTGATAACAATCTAAAGAAATTGACGAGAATTGATGGGAATCAATAGGAATTGATGAGAATCGTCGGAAATGGACAGGAGTTGATGGGAATCGATAGGAGTTAATGGGAATCAATGGGAATAGATGAGAATTGATACAGGAATAGATGGGAATTGAGGAGATTGAAGAAGGAATTGAGGAGATTGAAGAAGGAATTGATAGGGATTTATAGGACTCAATAGTAATTGATGGGAACCAATGAAAATTCATGGGAGTCAGTGAAAAATGATGAAAACCGATGGGAACTATTAAGAATTCATGGGTTATCATTGGGAATTGATGGGAATCGACGGGAATTGATAGGAGATGATAGGAATCAATAAGAATTGATGGGCATCGATGGGGATCAATGGGAATTGACGGGAATTGATAACAATCGAAGGAAATTGACGAGAACTGATAGGAATCAATAGGAATTGATGAGTAACGACGGTAATTGATAGGAGTCGATGAGAATCGATAGAACTTAACGGGAATCGATGGCAATCGATGTGAATTGACACAGTAATGGATGGGAATTGAGATTTAATGGGAATTGATAGGGATTGATGGGAATCAATGAAAATTCATGGCAGTCAGTGAAAATTGGTGAAAATCGATAGGAACTAATGGGAATTCATGGGTTATCATTGGGAATTGACGGGAATCGTCGGGAATTGATAGGAGTTGATAGGAATCAATAAGAATGGATGGACATCGATGAGGATCAATGGGAATTGACAGGGATTGATGGGAATCAATAGGAATTGATGGGAACCAATGGAAATTCATGGAAGTCAGTGGAAATTGATGAAATCGGTAGGAACTTATGGAAATTCATGGGTTATCATTGGGAATTGATGGGAACAGTCGGGAATTGATAGAAGTTGATGGTAATTATTAAGAATCGATGGACATCGATAGGGATCAATGGGAAGTGATGGGAATAGATAAAAATCAACGAAAACTGACGAGAATTGATAGGAATCAATCGAAATTGATGAGAATCGACGGAAATTGATAGGAGTTGATGGGAATCGATGGGAGTTAATGGGAATCGATGGGAATCGATGGGAATAAATAGGAATTGTTAAGAACCAATGGGAATTCATAGGAGTCAGTGAAAATTGATAGAAGTTAATGGGAATCGATGGGAATCGATGAGAATTGACACAGGAATGGATGGGAACTGAAGAGATTTAATGGGAGTTGAGAGGGATTAATGGAAATCAATAGGAATTTATGGGAACCAATGGGAATTCATGGGAGTCAGTGAAAATTGATGAAAATCGATAGGAACTAATGGGAATTCATGGGTTATCATTGGGAATTGATGGGAATCGCCGGGAATTGATAGAAGTTGATAGGAATCAATAAGAATTGATGGACATCGACGCGGATCAATGGGAATCCATGAAAAACTTACTCTTTACATTTCTTCAAATCTTAATACTATAATTCAAATATATAAAGTTTCTCAAAATTCTTCAAAACGTCCGCACAAGCTTATAAAATCACAACCTGCGCCCTATTTCCCAATCATTTACTCATTTATGCACGTACACAAAAAATTACGACTTTTCTTTCCGCCACTAAAAATATGAAAAACGAGCAAAGAACCGTAAGGTTTCACTTTTTCTAACCCAACCTTCAATTGCCGATTTCACTACCCCACGATTCCATACTCCCGTCATAATTACGAAGCCTAATTGATGAACCAGCGCTATTTTTAGCGTCCAGGAGCTGGAAAAAATCACTAATGGAAAGGTTCCAGAGTTTCTAATTGAACCATAACGATTCGCAGGATGCAACTCTCGGCTCTGAATAGAAAAAGCCATCTGCCTCGGGATCATCATTTACGAAAACGAATGATACCGTCATTTTCAGACCCATCGTAAAAATACTATCATCCATTCTTTCCCACCTTCACTTTTCATTCAGAATCATTAACTGTGTCCTCCATACTTTTAGCATGTAAAAAATGTAGCGAATCACAGTACAGTTACATTTTCTGGAAAACCGTGAGATTAACTCGTGCAATGATTGTGAAATGAGAGAAAATAGCTGGAAATCAAGCAACGCGTATGCCACGCTTGATTCTGATTTCTTTGTTTATCGCATGAAATCGCCCGTGACCAGTGAAATCATTCCAGGATCACATGAACGCGCAAAAAACCCGCGAAGATCGTAATATTATCGCAGCACGAGAGCGAATTAAGGAACGCTGCAATTTCAATGATGAATCTAAACGCCGTCCCGCGGTGTAAATGGAAAGTCGCGAGGAAAGTTACGGCAATCACCCGACGAATACTCGTAAAATACAAATAATTACGGAATTATCGCAATTATAATGTTCTACAAAATGATACAAAGTGCTACTACGCGAAAGATCGCGATAAGATACACAACAAATGGAAATGTCCCACAAATACAATCAGGTGTTCCGCGGGAACTTTGAGATAATGTAAATCACTGAGAATTGTCTCAGAGTTTGTTCATCACAACGGGAATTTTTTCCTTGCCGAGAAAATGTCAAAATTATACAAAAGATTGTATGTTTTCGAATCGTAACTTTCGAGACAATAATTTAAATATTTTCTCCACCATTTTTAGCACACCAAACGTATAAAAAAACACTCCTAAAGCTTGAAAAACGTATCAATGAATGAAATCATCGTAAAAATTTCTCCCAAAAACGTATATTTTTTTTCGAAAATCGATTAGTTTCGGATTTTCACTCAGCCTCGCACGATTTCATCACCTACTCAAACATGTCCCAAAACTATAGTCAAAATCTCCCCATAATCACCCTAACCTAAAAAACCTCTGCTATTCAACCTCAAAAAACGTCATCAAATTGCTAAAAACGTACAAAGACATTCCAAGCTACAAATCAAGGGGAAACCCGTAGGAATTGCAATCGCCCGAATCCATCCTTCATTCACGTTCCCGAAAAGTACGCACATAAAACGCTCCATAAAGGCATTTCAATTTCCTGTGAATAGCCATCGGGGCAAATACAACTTTCACTCGAGCCCATCATGCCAAAGCGTTTATACAGGAAAACAAATCTCAAAAAGAGCCGAGAACCGGGCAGTGTGCAGGGCAACAAAGGAGCTGAAGAAAGGAATGCCCGAGCGTGCGCCGCAACAATCGGGACATACGTTAGAGCTCCACGAGCGACGTGTGGGCCTTTCGAAGCCGATCGAGCGCCGGCAATCGCGGAAGAGCATCAGCCGCGGCTCCCGGTTAAACTATAATTTTCCTGAAATCGCGAGAAAACGGGAGGAGAGATAAAATAATGTATTCCACGTTTCGATCCGTTAGATCTGGAAATTCAGAAGGGCTTTCTTCAATTGAATGAGTATTCCATGACTCGAATGAGCATGAATCATTACCATTACATGTTCGACTTATGGAATTGTAATTTTACAGTAGGTACGTTGATGACAGAATGAGTCAATTTGCAATTAGTCAAAAGTCATCAAATTTGATAACAGTGAGAGAAATTTGTCAGTTTTACACCAAAAGCGTAACTTCTACCGGAAGTACTGAATAAACACCAACATGGCGTGAACCAGCTGTGTTTTCGTATTCCTAGAATTTGCGTGATGTCATTATCAGAGCTAGGACAGACAAAGTTAGCGTCGTAGACAAAATTCAGAGTTCAGAATTTGATGATGTTGGAAGTAAATGCAATCGAAATTATTGAATTCGAATTTTAAAGTTCTATTACTGCGATATATTCGCGAACATCTATTAAATTTCAATTAGTTTTCGAAGTCACGAGCATCTTACTCGAATTTTATTATTTGTATAACCGATCTAGACAACTGAACCAAGGTACCTTAAATTAGCACAACGAAAATGGCACACTTCAGAAAAACTAGAGTACTAAATTCGGGCCTATGAAGTGCTAATTTAGTACGAAAAAAAAAAAAAAAAAATTATAACCCTATTTTTATAAATATTACGTGCATGTGTGCCAGCTTAAGATTAAGCTGGCACACTCTAGTTGGGTAAGGACGAATATTTGGAAATCTAGTGCTTCATATTTAGTGCTAATTTATTACATTTATGGCACGCCTCAGAAACTAACAATGATGTATTTATTACGGAAAAGTGCTAACTTAAGACATGAATTAGCACACATGCATAGAATCGACCACGCGAGAATGGAATTTGCATGTACATATTCAGTGCTAATTTAGTACTTTCGAAACGACGACCCAAAACGGATAAGTATCACATTAGCATAAAGCTAGCACTTGTGTGCTGGCTTAGTGTTTAAGTTGAC
>JAPYZK010000277.1:0-30940 GCA_030522785.1 Platygaster equestris
TTCGACATGATGAGATTTTGAAAAATAGGTGTAGAATGTTTCTGAGGTTTTAAATTTTGCAGAATTTTTGAGTTCGAATTTTTGTTCTAAATTTTCAAATTTTTGAAATGTTCCCGACGCTCGTGTATTTTTGATAATGTCAAAATTTATGGAATTTTCAAAACTTAGGGAAAGAACCTAATTTTGTGAAGTTATAAAATTTTTGGACTTTAACGAATTTTCAAATTTGTCGAATTTCAAGTTTAAATTATTGAAAAGTTTATCACAACCTTCCAAATTTGCGACATTATCAAAGCTTTGAAATTCTTTGAAATATTCAAATTTCGGAAAGAAGTTTTTGAATTGTCATGGTTTTTAAATTTCTTAGAATTTTCGAAAATATTGAATTTTTTTGGAATCTGCCCAATCGTCAAAATAGAAAAAAATCGATCAAAAACGTGATGAAAACTCGTTTATAACTAATTTCCAAAATATTAATTTCCGTTATTACATTAAATTTATGAAATTCCTAATAACCGAAATTCTTTACGATTTTGACGAAATTTGAAACTTGCACCAAAAAATTTCGATTTTCCAAATTTTAAACGTCAAATATTCAAATCGAGACATATAATTTTCTTCATTTTTTAGTCATTTCCAACATTTTTGTTAAAATGAAGTTAAACATTCGTAAATTTTCCGAACTTTATGAAATCTCCGAAAACTACATTAAAATTGTTAAATCCTCACACAAATCTTCGAATCATCATAAAATTCCTTACACTACGTAAAAACTTCAACAACAAAATCCCGAATTTTTCTAATACTTCACAAAACCCGCTAATAAATCGATAAATTTCCCCAAAAAATCTTCCGAATCAAAATTTCGCAAAAAATGCCGACACTACGCAAACTTCCTAAATGTCACCCCCTAATTTCCTCGCCCGATGCATCATCATCCCTCCCATGCACGCGCCGTTCGCATCCTCGAAAATTCCCTCCCATCCGCGAAAAGCTCTTTTCCCACGTATGAAAAGCCGCCGAAAGAAAGTGCACAAAGCCAGGAAAAAGTGGAGGGGTAAAAGAAGGAAAAAAAGAGAGAGCCGGCTGTGAAAGTGGATGAAGCCAGCGAGCGTAAGGATCGCTCTTGAGGAGCGAGTGGAAAAATTGAAAGGAGAGTCGGGAAAAGGTAACTATTGAATGGTTTCAGGTCAACCGAGGGACTGTAAAGTCGGCGAATGGGGTCCCTGGAGTGCCTGTAGCCGTAGCTGCGGGGTCGGCGAGACCTATAGAATCCGAAAGATCATCATAAAGCCGCGCCGGGGCGGCGCGCCCTGCGCGCCCTTGAAAGAGACCAAATGGTGCGGCAGCGTCAGCCCTTGCCCGGAAAACATCAAATCTTCCCGGGACGCTTATCGCTGGTAGTATCGGAAAATCGGAAAATGATCACGTGAGAAATCGATGAAATGGGGGATGGAATGAACGACAACTTCCGGTGTCCGGTAGAGGGTTGTTGATGTTTTCTCGATATTGATTACGATGCTTACCGGGTTTTTGGCGATTTTTTTGGAAACTCAGTGGGTTTTTGGAGGGATGATTTTTGGAATTGCGCATTTTGGAGTTTTCGGGATTGTAGGGATTGATGATTTTTGAGTTTTTTGACATTTCGAGTTGTTTGATGTAAGGTTTTGAGGTTTTTTCGAGTTTGATGAAATTTGGAGGGGTTTTTTTGGTTGAATGAAGTTTGCGAGTTTCATGACATTTCGAGATTTGAGTTTTATGGAATGTCTTGGAGGTTTGGGAAATTTTGAGGTTTTATTTAATTTTATGAATTTTCGAGTTTTTTTGAGTTTCGTGAAATTTCGAATGTTTTTCTGGTTTTAGTATAATTTCGAGTTTTTTTTTTTTAGAGTTTTATGAAATTTTTTATAGTTACGTGACATTTCGAGTTTGATGAAAATTGGAGGTTTTTTTCGCGTTTGATGAAATTTGGAGGGTTTTTTTTAGTTGAATGAAGTTTTTGAGTTTCATGATATTTCGAGATTTGAGTTTTATGAAAAGTCTTGGAAGTTTGTAAAATTTTGAGTTTTTTTTAATTTCATTAATTTTCGAGTTTGTTTAAAGTTTCGTCAAATTTCGAATGTTTTTCCGACTTTAATACAATTTCGAGTTTTTTTTTTCAAATTTTATGAAATTTCTTATAGTTTCATGAAATTTCGAGTTTTTTTTTTAGTTTCTTGAAATTGTTGAGTTTCACGAAATTCCGAGTCATTTTTCGAATTTCATGAAATTTTTGAGTGTCATGAAATTTTCTAAATTCGAGTTTCATGGAACTTTGAGTTTTTTTCGAGTTTCATGGAATTTTTGAGTCTCATGAAATTTTGAAATTCAAGTTTCACGAAATTTCGAGTGTTTTTTTGGAGTTTCTTGAAATTTTCGAGTTTCACGAAATTCCGAGTCATTTTTAGAATTTCATGAAATTTTTGAGTATCATGAAATTTTCTAAATTCGAGTTTCGTGGAACTTTGAGTTTTTTTCGAGTTTTATGGAATTTTTGAGTCTCGTGATATTTTGAAATTTAAGTTTCACGGAGTTTTGAGTTTTTTTTTAGTTTCTTGAAATTTTCGAGTCTCACGAAATTCCAAGTTATTTTTCGAGTTTCGTGGAATTTTTGAGTATCATGAAATTTTGAAATTTAAGTTTGACGGAATTTCGAGTTTTTTTTCAAGTTTCATGAAATTTTTGAGTTTCATGAAATTTCGAGATTTAAGTTTTATAGCATGTCTTGAAGGTTTATAAAATTTAGAGTTTTCATTAATTTCATAAATTTTAGAGTTTTTTCAAGTTTCATAAAATTTCGAATGTTTTTTCGACTTCAATATAATTTCAAGTTTTTTTTTTTCAAATTTTATGGAATTTCTAACAGTTTCATGAAATTTCGAGTTTTTTTTTTGGAGTGTCTTGAAATTTTTGAGTTTCACGAAATTTCAAGTCATTTTTCGAGTTTCATGGAATTTTTGAGTATCATGAAATTTTCTAAATTTGAGTTTCATAGAACTTTGAGCTTTTTTCGAGTTTCATGGAATTTTCGAGTATCATGAAATTGAGAAATTTAAGATTCATGAAATTTTAATCAATTAATTTATTATTATTGTTATTAATTAATTAATTAATTTAAAATTCGCGAGTTTTTTTTCGAGTTAGTTATTAGTTATATTATTATATTAGTTAGTTACTATTATCATTAATTTATTAATTAATTCAATATTCACGAATTTTTTTTCGAGTTAGACGAAATTTCGAGTTTTTTTTCGAGTTAGACGAAATTTCGAGTTTTTTTCGATTTTCATGAAATTTTCAAATTTAACGTCCATGAAATTTCTCAAAGTTTAATGAAATATCGATTTTTTTCGAGTTCAATAAAATTTCTGTTTTTTCCGATTTCCCTGAAATTTCGATTCTTTCTGAGTTTCTTCAAATTTTTGTGTCTCATAAAATTTCGTGTTTTTTCCGAGTTCCATGAAATTTCGAGTTTCATGAAATTTTTGAATCTCATAAAATTTCAAAATTTGAGTTTTATGAACTGTCTCAAAGGTTTATACAATTTAGAGTTTTTTACGAGTTTCATACATATTTCATAAAATTTTTCAATTTTATGAATTTCGAGTTTTCTTCGAGCTTCATAAAATTTCGTGTTTTTTCCGACTTCCATGAAATTTTTAAATTTGCGTTTCATGAAACGTCTCAAAGTTCTATGGAATTTCGTATTTTTTTTCCAAATTTCATGAAATTTATATTTTTTTCAAGTCCCTTAAAATTTCGATTTTCATTAACTCCGAGTTTTTCTCCAAATTCTTTTTCGACTGTATTCGGCCGAATATTAGTTTGAATTCAGCAAATTATTTTTCCATATAATACAGAAAAAAATGTCATCTCGTCTAATGAAATCTCGAAAAGCAATGCCAAATGGGCAAAACGAAAGATCGCATTATTCCGGAAAGCAACGAGTACCCGCCGTAATTGCACATCGGATACCGCGAAAAACTGAAAGGCAAAACCGTAGCGTTTTTCCTTTATTTCTCTTGTTCATGCTTTATTGAATTTCCCCGCGAGCGGGAATATAGCGCGTTGCCGCGGAAGATCGAGTATCGGAACGCTTTTTCGTAATCTTTCACGGGGAAAAATCAACGTTGGTTGGAATTACGTTGGAAACAAATATTGAGAAATCTGCCGATCAAGGTATTATAATTCAGCTGACTCGACAGTTTTTCAGCTGTTTGTCCTTTTGAACAAACCAAAACATGTCCAAATTTTTCAGGAATTTTTAATTGGCATAATTTTAGAAATTTTCTATTTCTCGAAAAAAGTCTCGTGACGTAAAAATCTTACGAGATTAATCAATTTTTTATCAAAATTAACGTTTTTCAGGACCTTCCAGAATTTTGGATAAAGTTTAACTGTTCTGTATTTATTATTCTATACTTTACTGTTTTATTATAATTGATCAAATCTAGTGACTTCTATGTGGGTTTTCGGAAATAAACAAAATTTTCAGTTTTGATAACTGATTCGGAAAAATGTGAGTAAATTTGAGTGTACCGAAATCTGCAAAGTCTGACGTTTCATCTTGAAAATTTTCGATTTTAATAATTGATTCAGAAAAATGCGAGTGAATGTAAGTGTACTAAAATCTGCAAAATCTGACGTTTCATCTTAAAAATTTTTAATTTTAATAAATGATTTATAAAAATGTGAGTGTATGTATGTAAAAATGTGAGTAAATGTGAGTGTACCAAAATCTCAAAAATCTGACGTTTCATCTCAAAAATTTCCAGTTTTAATAATTGATTTTAAAAAATGCGAATAAATTTGAGTGTCCCAAAATCTGAAAAATCTGACGTTTCATCTTAAAAATTTCCAATTTTAATAATTAATCAAAAAAAATGCGAGTAAATGTAAGTGTACCAAAATCTGCAAAATCTAACGTTTCATCTTAACAAAAATTATTTTTCAAACATTTTCGAAATAATTAAATTCTAAAATGCTGCATAATATCTAATTTTGTACATTCATAATTTTCGAAAATCCTCTGGAACCCGTCATAAACCTCAAATTTCGATAAGAAACTCAAAATTCAACCACAAAAAACATCGATAAAATAATCAATATCAAAAAACTATCAACAATCCCGATCATCAATATTACAATATTATTTCGATGTTCGTATCTAAAAACAGACCACGAACTTTTCGACGAAAAATCAATGAGTTTACATAAAATGCACCAGAATGCATTTTCTCGTCATTAAAAAATCATCAACCGAAAATAGTTTGCGCTGAAAGCTTTTTTCATGACAAATTAACGCTCGACAATCGAAAACGATATAAAATATTGATCAAGTCCGCCCAGGAACATTATTAGCAATTTAATATTACTTTATGCGAGTGCGTATTTTCTCGTTCGAGGCAAAATCTGGTCCTCTAATAATTTACGCCGCATTCGAATCACGTAAATTTGCATGAAATTTCGCAATACAGACACGAAACGAAAACGTGTCAGTAATCCGGAACGCCATTACTGTTCAATCAATGAATTTGTTCGATTTCGAAAATGAAGGCGTTAAAAAATGAGGAACAAATCTAAAAATTTCGTGATGGTTTGAGATATTTTCGAAGTTTAAAAAAAAAGAAAGATTTCGAAATGTATGTAAGGGAAATTTGATTACTGAAGAAAAAAATTATATCGTATAAAATTTCTAAAAATAAAAAATAAGTATTCGGAATTACGAAATTTGATTCGGAACAATGAAATTCTAAAATCGAAAGAATAATGAATAAATCAAAATTAGATCTCATCGAAATTCGAAAATTCGAAAATGATAATCTAAAATTACGAAATTCGATTTAGAAAAATTAAAAATGAAAATGAGCCCTCAGGTTTGAAAATCGAATTATTTGGAATCCAAGAATTAATTTCCTTCAAATTTTAAACATGATTTTTACATAGTAAGAGAAATTTACACTTTTCAATTAAAAACATTTCCGATTTTAAAAACAGACTTCAAAATTTACGCGGGAAGAATTGAACAGTTCGAAAATGAATTAAAATTATACCTTAATAATATCCGAAAATAAAAAACAAGAATCTGGAATTACGAAATTAAATTTGAAAATCGAAGAAATCATAATTTCAGGATTTATTCCCTTTTCCGAAAATCGCCCTTTTCGTATACGATAACCCTTAATAATCAATGTGCAAATGGAAAAATTGCTGTTGAATGTTCATCAATTATAAAAAAAACCAAAAAAAATCGCTGTCTAAGAAAGAAAAAGTGTATGATACGAAAATGTAAATAATAATCGTGTATATATTTAGAAGGCAAATTTCTGGAAAGTCATTTAATTCCAAATGTTTACATTTATTTTTTTTACGCGAAAGTAAAGAAAATTCATCATACCGACACGTGAAATTATCGTAATTTATTGCTACTGTAACTGGTCGTATCACTATAATTATAATTATGGTGTAATTATATTAACGAGTATCTTATGGTATCTATAGCTTGTTTGAATATTCAAAACGGAATGAGGGCGAAGTAGCGACGGGTGATTGATTGAATATATCAACAGGAAATTTGAATTTAATTGCCGATCGATCGAATTGTTCGGTGGTGTAAATGGTAAGAGGAGTAGTTTAATGATTGTGGAGGTTTCGGACGGCGTTAATTTTGTTTGTGTAGGTACTCTCTTCGATCTAATAAGTCCAATTTTATTACACATTTGTTTTGGTATGAGTAGTGTTTTTTTGAGAGTTCGTGTAGCGGGAATTCGGGTACTATAAAATAGTAGGGGAATTAAAAATGTCAAAAAGGGGTGTTTTAGAATTTTTAATCGTGAAATTTTCAAATTTGAGTTATATGAAATTTTGCATTTATATGACGAGTTTATTTTGAATTTCATTTAATTTCGAGGTTCTTCGAGGAGGAATGTCTTGAAGGTTTATAAAATTTCGAGTTTTCATGAATTTCATGAATTTCTGCGTTTTTTCAAGTTTCATGAAATTTCGGGTGTTTTTTCGACTTCAATGTAATTTCAAGTTTTTTTTTTTCTTAGTTTCATGAAATTTCTTATAGTTTCATGAACTTTCGAGTTTTTTTTTTGGAGTTTCTTGAAATTTTTGAGTTTCACGAAATTCCGAATTATTTTTCGAGTTTCATGGAATTTTTGAAATTCAAGTTTCACGAAATTTCGAGTTTTTTTTTCAAGTTTCATGAAATTTTTAAGTTTCATGAAATTTCGTAATTTGAGTTTTATGGCATGTCTGGAAGGTTTATAAAATTTCTAGATTTTTTCAATTTCATAAATTTTCGATTTTTTTCAAGTTTAAAAAAATTTCGAATGTTTTTTCGAATTCAATATAATTTCAAGGTTTTTTTTTTCGAATTTTATGAAATTTCATATAGTTTCATGAAATTCGAGTTTTTTTTTAGAGTGTCTTGAAATTTTTGAGTTTCACGAAATTTCAAGTTATTTTTCGAGTTTCATAGAATTTTTGAGTATCATGATATTTCTTAAATTTGAGTTCCACGGAACTTCGAGTTTTTTTCGAATTTCGTGGAATTTTTGAGTCTCATAACATTTTGAAATTCAAGATTCACGAAATTTCGAGTTTTTTTTTTTTCAAGTTACATGAAATTTCGAGGTTCGAGTTTTATGGAATGTCTTAAAGGTTTATATAATTTCGAGTTTTTTCCTAGTTTCATGAAATGACGAGTTTTTTTCGATTTTCATGAAATTTTCAAATTTAACGTCCATGAAATGTCTCAAAGTTTCATGAAATTTCGAGTTTTTGTCGAGTTTCATGGAATTTATATTTTTAGAGTTCCCTGAAATTTCGAGTTTTTTGGGAGTTTCTTCTAATTTTTGCGTCTCGTGAAATTTTGAAAATTGAGTTTCACGAAATTTCGAGTTTCTTCCGAGTTCCATGGAATTGAAAGTTTTATGAAATTTTTGAGTTTCATGAAATTTCGAAATTTGAGTTTCATGAAATATCTTGAAGGTTTCTAAAATTCCGAGTTTTTTACGAGTTTCATGTATATTTCATGAAATTTTTTAATTTTATGATTTTCGAGTTTTCTTCGAGCTTCATAAAATTTCGTGTTTTTTTCAACTTCCATGAAATTCTTAAATTTGCGTTTCATGAAACGTCTCAAAGTTCTATGGAATTTCATATTTTTTTTCTCCAAATTTCATGAAATTTATATTTTTTTCATATTAATTTCGAGTTTCTTTCAATATTGATAAAATATCAACAACCCCAAAAACACGTCAATATTATATCAGTCGATGAAAAAATGTGTTCAGAAAATCTTACTTCACGAAATTCGTGCAAAGTGTCAATTATTAATCTAACACAACCTCGCGACAAAAAAAATTACTCCAGGGGAGGGGGAAAAAATCCTTTCCCAAATATTTCCTCCCCTCAAGAAAAATTACCGTAAATTGTTGAAATTTACGAAATCCGAAAATTTCCGAAATACTCGGCAATTTTTCCTGAATCCTGCTTTTTTATTTTCAGATTTTCGAAATTCTCAATCATTTCGACAATTCTATTTTCCTTCCTCAAAATTTTTGAAGTACTTCAATTTTGAAATTAGCTCACTTTTTTCCGAAAGTATCCATAATTTCTCCGAAACACCCCCCCCCCCCCTCCCTTTTTTTTAAACTGATAAAAATCCTTAATCCACTATTACTGACGACGAAAACCAACCAAAAATACAGTTTAAGTGAACAACAGAGGTTCGCGAAATACGTCCGACTTTTTCTATTTCTCGTATATTACTTTTTCCGGCGCGACGCATTTCGCGAACTTCCAGTGAATTACGTATTCTTACGCTATTTATTTAGTCGCGTGCCGCGAATTTCGTCAAACGTCGACGTGAATGGGAATATATGGATATGCATTACTTTCGCTGTGTTTCGAATGACACGCGTAGAGCAAAAACGGAACAAGCGAAATATGGGCGAATATATTTTTCGTCTTCGTTTGTCCCGTTTTTACTTCGGCGTCTCGGATAAGACGATCAAAATGACATGCGTGTACAAGGAAATATCGTGTATTTTAGATTGTAAGTACCTAGAGCATAGGTATTAGAATGTACATTTATATTACATAATAAAATCTTTAAAAAAAATTGTTGTATTTTCATTGAAACAAAAAAAACCAACTGCCATTCAAGATCGACTATAGTTTTCGAAAAAAGAGCAAACATAGAAAAAAAATCATCACAGTTACATGTTTTTCATTTAGGGGGAGATTTTTTGAAGAATTTTGGGCAACGCTGCACAAGTCTCAAAATCGGCGTATTTTTGAGCAAGCGTACGATAACTCTGCATTAGTTCTAATATTTCCCACCAAAGAGCGCCAGTAAAAGTTCCTAATCTAAAGTTACCAATTCTGACAATTTTAGTTCGAAAAACGGTCACCAGAGGCGCTGGTGGAAAAGCGACACTAGCACCAAAATACTCTCTGTTCGCGGCGTATTTGGAACTACGAAATTCGTGAAAATTTCTCAAATTTCGATATCCAAAATCTGCCGCAAACAGAGAACATTTTGGCGTTGGTGTCGCTTTTCCGCCAGCGGCTGTTTTTCGAACTAAAATTGCATGTTTAGTAGGAAAAATTTCCTGATTTCGTTAGTTCCGAAATCTGAACGGAGAACATTTTGGCGCTTTTTCAGCCACCTTTTTTTTTTACTAAAATTGCTTACTTACCTTTTATTCTTGCAGTTTTTTTGCAGCAGTTCACGTTTTTGGGGATGTTTCGCGATTTTCGATCATTTCAATTATTTTAAGAGTGATTTATGTGTTTTTCGAGTTCGGAAAGTTTATTCAAATTCGTAGTTCATTTCGAAATTGTTATCTGAAATACGGAACTTTTTAACTTTATTATATAAAATTATTATCATGATTGGCAATTATTTCGGGATATTTTGCAGCAGTTCACTTTTTTTGCATAATTTACAACGAAGCCAATCATCCAATGAAGACCCTCCTCCTTTCAATACCCCGCACCGTCCCAAAACGCGGGCGCGTAACTATTGCACTTAATTACATTAATGGTCAAACATCTCCAGTTCCCAGTTAGGTTTTGAGTATATATTGGTAGCGAGATTAGAGCAGAGATTGAGTTTACGAGCAGCAGAAGATCCCACGGAAATTCAATGCTAATAGAGGAAATTGCGTAGATGCCAAACCAAATTTCCCCCGTCCTCCCCAACTCGGCAAGAAACACTCTCGGGAATCAAGTACTGTTCACGAATTTAAACCGATTCCAATTTTCGACGTCCGCTTTGTTTTTACATTCATGATTGCTGTTTGCGAACGCTGGTAAATATTCCAAAAGTCGCCGTTTTTCTCGCGGGATACGTGCTTCGGGAGAATTCCTTTTTGAAAATTAAACTTTCGCTCTTGAAACTCTTCGACGTTATTCTCTCTGTCTGATGAAATTTTTTTTTGTCAATATGATCGGTTATTCGATTGGCAAATCATATTAATTCAAAAAACATGCTCTTCTCACAGAAATATATTTATTCATTTCTCACGACTTATTGATTCGTATACAATTGACGCCACCAAACACTCGGTTGTACAAACAAACAAAAAACAATAAAATATTCGACGAGGCTAAAAAAAACACTTTCAACTCGAATTTAATACCCTCAGAGAAAAAGTGCCTGGTGCATCCACAGCACTGCCGCCCTAATTCAAAAAAGCGATGTACCCACATTTGCGGTAAGGGTCATTTTAGTATAAAAAAAATTATCGAATGACCCTTACGCTTTTTCAACTGAGGACGGCAAGCGCCGGCTGTCGCTACCTCGAAACACTCGGGAGTATCCATCGACGAGGCAATAGTCAACGTAAAATTTCATTTAGATCTAAATTCAGCTGATTAGCTAGCTGAGACCGACATTGTCGCGAATGGCTGAATTTTGGCGAGTCAACCACCGAGAATCAGCTAATATATTGGCTGGTGCCAAATATTAGTTCTCTTTTTCGCTTTTTAGTGACATCGATGACATCGATATTTTTTTACGTTTTTTATCGATATGCATTATTGGTTTTTACACTTCGATTGTGACCGTGTTTTTTCTCGTATTTCATTTTTTTTTTAACTTGGACGGAAATAATGCGAAAAAATGCTATTTATTCAACTTTTTAATTTGCCAATTCTGAAAATTTACAAAATGTCTAAATTTTGAATTTTTCTCTCCGAAAATCGAAATCGAAATCGGATCGTACCGAATCGAAATAGGATCAAAACAGAATCTAAATTTAATTAAACTGAATCAAATAAAGTCGAAATTGAATCGAATCGGAATCAAACTGAAATTGAATCGAATCGAACCAAAATGAATCGAATAAAATCGAATGGGAATAAAATCGAATTTAATCGAAATCGAATCGAAATTGAATCGAACTAAATCGAATAAAATCGAAATTGAATTCAGCCGAAATTAAATAGAATTTAATCAAAATTAAATCGAAATCATTCCGAATCAAAATCGAATCGAACTGAATCGAACCGAAATCGAATCCAACAAAATCAAAATCGAATCAAACTAAATCGAAATTGAATCGAATCTAAATTGAACTGAATCAAAATCAAATCGAATTTAATCGAAACTGAATGAAATTAAAATTGAATTGAATCGAAATCAAATCGAATGGAATCGAAACGAATCGAATTTAAATTAAATGGAACTGAATCGAATCGAGATTGAAATCGAATCAAAATCGAATCAAGCTCGAAGTTGAAAAAAAATTGCGATAATACCCGTGCTCGGCTGGCATACGACATTATGCACGAATACCCAACTTTTTCTCCGAGTGTATTAATGATTCCAAAAATGTTTGCAACCACTTTTTTCCTCAAATACGTTTAGTCATGTCTCTCGTACAAAAATGTTCTTTATTTTTCTTTTTCATTTGTAATACAGGAAAATTATTCTGGATCGTATTTCTCACTGCATTTAAATCATTTCACTCTGTAATTTAAATCAATGAGATCTGTTTACTCAAATGCTCATTTTTAAAATTCTTTCTTCAGTTTTGAAACCTGGATTTTTCTCCTTTTTCAATTTAAATTATTGATTATCATCGCGGTTTTCATTTTCCATCAATTGTATTAATTTTCATCATTTTACTGTACATTCTTATATACTTTCATCTTTTTATTTATTTTTCACTCATCAATAATTATTTTTTCTCATTTTATTTTGAAAACTAGAAAACCATTTCACAAAAATTTTTCAATAACTAAATCAACTATCCAAATTATTTATATTTTTGTATTAACGTTCAAAATGAAAAATTATATTAATAAAAAATGGACGATATGAGAGACACGACTGTGTATAAATTACAATAAAAATTGGAATGCAGTGGCTATATGGCAAAAAAATGCATAAATGAATAATAATTTCCAATTACCTCAAAAATGTGTACCATACCTTAGCCTGACTTTATAAAAATATCAACTCGATACAAATCGAAAACGACTAACCTAACCGTAATTCAAAGCCCACAAAAATTAGATAAATTTAAATGTGCATATCACGGTTTTTTCTTTTTCCCTTTTCAAAATGGAATGGAATATTTAATCTGAAAATAAAAGTGATCCAAAAATATCAAGTTTAGAAGACTTTAAATTAAGAGTCCAAATTGAAAATCTACTTTTCTAAATTTCATAAATTCCAATTTTTCAAATTTTAAGATTTGAATATATTACATTTGGGAATTGTACATAGTATAATTATAAAATTATGATAATAAATAAATTGCATTACATGTAACAAACTATATATACATTCAACATTATATACAATTTATTACATACGTATATAATGAATTTATGATTATACATAATTTTATATTCATATATTACAAGTATAATAAATAAATTTCATATTGTAACACTGAATTTGTGAATTCATAATTTCGTGATTGACATACTAAATTGGCAAATTTTTCTATTCCGCTAATTTTCCCATTTTTATATTTTGGAAATTTTATCATCTCCTTACCAATGTCGCAAAAATTCATCGAGGGTTGGTCCTCTCCGCCCCAAAGGATCATCAGGAAACATGACAAAGCCCTCAACGAACGTTGGAACCAATAACCTTTGTCGGATTGTTTCGCGAAATTCTGGTTTTTCCGCGTAAAGGTCTCTGTATTGGTCTTGGGAAACAACGATGCCATTACATTTCGTGGCGTACGCCAAAATGTATCTACACACAAAACAAACACGATCGAATTAATTGAATTACCAATATTATGACGGAAAATATAACAATTCGAAATCCGTAATACTCCACATAGTTTTAAAAACTGAATTCCAAAAAACTTCAACATTTCATGTTCCAACAAATTGTTGAAAACTCAATTAATCTTGGCACACGAAAAATCGCCTTAGAATTTCACATCAAATCTATTGATTTCCCTTGTCACGATGATTTTAGGATATCTTATATACTAAACATATCCAAAATCTACATCTAACATCACACAATCAACATCCACAAAAATTTCCTTTTTTCTTCTCAAATATCCTCACCTGTCATCGTACGATGTGATCCTTTCGTCCCCGACTATTCGACTTGGAGTAAAAACAACAATACCATCTCTATACATTTTTTCCAGCATTTGGTTTTCCGAGGAACGGCAGAATTGAGGCAAAAAAACTTTGACGACATGGCCTTTACTCAAAAAATAATCCACCACAACCCGTATACCTTCGTCCGAAAAATGACGACCTCTCGTGAACCTAAAAGCACAATTTCACATTCTAGCATACAAACGAAAGATCTTGAAACTAAAAAAAAAAAAATCTTCAATGTACTGCATCGCAACGTTGCACCCGTCAATTATTATTTCTCTGAGAGAATTCTTATCAAGTTTTGTGGAATCATCTCCAGGTTGATGACTCGTATCATCGCCGGTTTTCGACGTCGTTGGAAGTTCAAGGTTTGGATCATCGTTGTTCACCATTGTTTCAGGATATGGATAATGGTTTTTGGAATTTGGATTATGCGGAGGATTCAAAGCAATGATATTTTTCATTATTCTTCGAGTTTTGCGATTCTTTATAGGTTCTTTTCTGTTAAGTTTTGGATTCTTGTTTTTCTTTTTGTTTTTCTTTGACTGCACGACATTTTTCGCTGCCAACTTTCGCCCGAAACTTTTGCTCCTTGTTTTTGGGCCCGTTTCACGTTCGTCGTCAGAAGATATGCAGATGACGACTGACGAGTTGATGTTTCTGTTGTTTTTTTGGGTACCTAGAAATTAATTACTTTTTTCATTAAATAGTTCCAGGATTTTCCTAAATGTATTTTAAAGAGAGTATTTAAAATACATTCGTCTCAAAGACAGTATTCAAAACGAAAGTACGTATTTCATAATACTTTTTTCAAATACAGTATTTCAATTTAAACAAGTATGAGTACAAAGAAATAAACAATTTTGTAATAAAATAAACAATTTCAAATTTTCATCCTGGTAACTCAAGTCATGTCTCGTAGACAACGTTGCACCAGGTACAAAAACGACGAAATCGAACAATCATTGCAACGTCTTCCACGTGGCGCGATTTTGGTATCAAAACGCCGACGTCGACTTTTGGAGTCTGGTGCAACATCTTCCACGAGGCACGAGGTCTATCACTCGAGTACGTCGGCAGAGATGACGCGTCAGGAGAAATTTGGCCGATCACGTCGAAAAATTCGATTCCGTCGACTGTAGTACTAGATGCGACGTTTTCCACGAGGCACGAGTTCCGTCACCCGGGAGCGCTAACCGGGGTGAAGGATCGGATCAAATTTCAAACTCTGACGTCGAAATATTTGATCCCTTCGATTATTGGTAGCTGGTGCTCTGTCGTCTACGCCATCACCCGGGAGCGTCGACCGGGATGATGGATCACGTAAAATTCCATACACCGACGTCGAAAAATTCGATTCCGTCGGCTTTTGATACCTGGTGCAACGAGGCACGAGTTCCGTCACCCAGAAGCGTCAACCGGGACGAAGGATCAGGTTTGATTTCGAACGCCGACGTCAACAAATTCGATTTGTGATACCTGGTGCACCGTCACCCCAGTGCTAACCAGGATGTGGAAGTGATATTGCTTATTTGCTACATTTTGTATGTGCAAATTCGTAAAATGTTTGAAAATGTTTGTTTTGTCATTTCGAATACAATTTGTGTTTTTTATAAAAAATTGTAGAATTAATTTTTTTCAATTCTTCCTGATTTCTTTTAAATTGTAATTTTTCCTTCAATTTGAAAATTTGGCAAATAAATTATATTTACGAAGACTTGGCATATTATGTACAAAAAGACAAAAAGTTGTTTTAGACGATGCAAGTGTTTCAATCGCATGAGCCTAAAACGACATTTGCCTTACGGCGCATATACCATACCATACGATATACTTTATACACCCAAGGGCGATAAAGAGGTTTTTCAGGCCCGAGTAGGACTGTTTATTGCCCTCGGGTGTATCAAGTACTTATTTACGTTTTTTCTGTTTATGACAGTCATCGTCAATGACAATGATATCTGAGTTGGGTTCATTCTGTGGCTTTTTTGATCCACTTTCGATTTCGTCCAGAATGATGACCGATTCTTCAAAAATTTGTTGTGGCGGGGTTTTCGATTTTCCAGCAAGAAATGTGTTGTTGGATTTTATCTTTTTTCGTGGGGGAGATGAAGTGTGCGTTGCTGCTTCTCTGTTCTCCTGGTTTCCTATGCTGGTGCTGGAAAATTTTTGGTTTCATTAGTTAATGAAATGTATGGTGATTATCATTGTATAATATTCAATAATAATTATACAGGGTGTCAAAGTTTATCATAAAAATGGAAAAACAGACTTCACATGAAATTCTAGGATTTTGGAAATGTTCAACATGCAATGTTAAATAAATTTGGTAATAGTTTTGTTTATTTTGCAAATTTTGGAAAATGGCAAAGGAAAAATCGTTTAAGAATTCCATGGAGAATTCATGGTTTTTCGCTGTTATGCTGACTTTGGGACACCCTGAATAATATCAATGATAATCATTATTGTAGTAAGTTTCATTATTTTATTTTTTTGTTGGCTTAGAATTCGAATCATGTAAAAATATGTAGTTCAGAAATGTAAGTTGATATTTTTCAAATGATACATCTGACGATGATTTGCTTGTTCGATAAAAAAAATGTTATTTTTTTCTCACCGTTTTTCATGTTTTTTTTTCAATTCGGGGACAACGTTGGCTAAACTGTATTTGCTCAAATTGTATTTTGGTATAGCTATGTCCCTGGGATTGAAATCCGTTGGCATGATCGCTAAACCGCTGAAGGTTTCTTCTAAAGTACTTCTTTTCCTTTTTGAGTCAGTCCGTGAGCTGCGAAATTTTGAATGAAAGAAATAAAAAGTTTCCTATAAAATTTGTCTGAATTGATAAAAATTCATGAATTACTTGTCATTTTTTTCGAAAAATTGTATTAGAAAGGCAAAAAAATCTCAACATTAAGAATGAAAAAAATTCTGACAAATTACAAAAACCATCGAAAAAGAATTGTGAAAAATTCGCGGCAACTTTCTGAAATCTGCAATCACTCCCAAAATGCGGATTTCTGAAAATAATACTTTCGATTTGGCAAAATTGTCTTAAAATTAACATAATGAAAAAATTTCTCGTATTTTTCAAACTTTCATGTTCGGACTCGATTGGCACACGGCCTTCAACGTGTCAGAATTCGTAAAAAAAGAGATAAACATAACTTCATTTTCCGATCAGAAGTTAAAAAATATGTACAAATAAACAACGAATTCCATCAAAACTACATGCAAACAAAAATCGCAATATGATAAAAAATACGAACGATTCATTTCCCAGTGGACTTTCGTACACGCCGTAAGCATTTCTTATTTTTTTGCGCAGCGGGTTTTTCAAAAGCGCCATTTTTATTGTTCCGTGAAAAAAGTGACCTCGTATTTGTTGCTCTGTTGTCTATCTTCAAAATTCCGCATATTTTGCGGTACGTCGACCAACGATGACGAATTCAGATCAATTTTAATCAATGCTATTCATATTATTTACTGTTATTTACGTAGATTTCGAAGAAAACGAACAGACACAAACAAGAACAAACAAGAAAACCAATGCGTGAATATAGTTGTGTCGTTATGCAATCCATACACCAGCTTCTTGTATATACATCTTACCGACTGCTGGTAACTGTGACATTTTTTTCTGGTAATTTTACCTGTGAATTGGCAGCATTGGCTAAATATTATTGTGCTTATCAAAGTTTGAAAACTGAATTTGAATTTCCACGTTTTCGATAAGAATATGTACTTCTATCTAAGACGGGTTGAAAATAAATTATTATTTGTGAATTTCTTATCCAAAGATGCAAATGTAAGTCTTGAAAATAATAAAAAAATTTTTAGCACGCAAATGAACATTAAAAATAAAACAAGTTTCGAGATTACAGATTTCAAAAGATTGCATAGGAAAACTTTTGAAAAACGAATGCAACTTTTTTCAATCAATTTATTCCTCAACAATTTCCGGCGTATTATTGTTTTAATGATCGTGGTATAACAAACTTATATAATAAATGAAAATAATCGTAATTCATTTATACCTTGGGAAACTGGGTAAATCTATCGTTATTTTGGTTAATACTGCACTCTTTCCAGGTTTAAGGGATGGCAACCGGATGTTATCATCATGGAAATTTTACGAACTTTTCATCAGCGCAAAATTTTGCTATACAGACAAGTGACGGAAATAGAAATTCAGAATCATTTCAGAATTTTTCAAATTTACAAAGCTTTACAAGTTTCAAAACTTCTACAATTGCAAAACTTTACATAAAAATTCTGAAACTTTCGAAGTGTTCAAAACTTCTAAAATTCCAGAAGTTGAACAAACATAAACTTCAAAATTATTCAAAACTTCGAAATTTTATAAATCAAGTTGGCAATTTTCGAGGCTGGTTGTCACCGGTGCATAACTGTTCGAAAAGTGGCAACCGGCTACACAATATTCATGTTATCGATTCATACAAAAATTGTTCATAAAAACGATGAAGACATGCGAAATCGTAAAAAAATGCATTAAACCGTATTATTCAGGGCACGTGGTTCCGACAAAAAGATGATTCTCATCAGAATAATCATGACAAACCTAATAATTTCATCAAATAATCATCCACAAAAAACAATCATATTTCGAAATTTAATAGAAATTTCAAGTCTACGAATTACAGAATTTCTGGATTTCCAAAATCGAGTCTCAAAGTTTGTCGATTTCGCCATTCAATGAGAATATCGAAATTATCAAAATCATGATAATCTCGAAAATTACGTTTTGGACCTTAAGTCCGTTTTTTTGGAGCGCGTCACATTTTCAGAACTTTTGTTGCCATAACATACAAGTATTACATACATGCGCTATTTCAACGACAGCGGTCATTTTCTAAATAACTGCTAATTTCACTTTTTCAAAATAGAAAATCGCAGACTCGAAAATTAACATTTTCAATCAAGTTTTAAAAAATTATACGAAAAGACGCATACGATTGTACCAGCTGAATAAAATATGATTGTAAACAATAAAAATATAATATGCACTATAAAATTGAATACAAAATATTTACAACAAATCGTAGTCTTCATTCTTGACTGCAAAATATCCAATTTAGTTCGAAAAATTTCCAAAGACAATCGAAAATATTCTAGAAAACTTCAAAATACTCTGTTTTCACCGGCAGCCCTTCAATTACTGATTAGTCACAAAAAACGCAATTTCTGGAAATCCGTTACTCAAAATGAAAAGAAAAAAAAAAAAAATTACCTTTAACGACCAGAATTCCATGGCAGTGAGAAAAATTCGTTACACTCTCAGAATCCCAATTGTAAATAATTCAAAGTTACATAATAAGCAACAAATAGTGTTCAAAAAAATGTCAATTTTTCAAACCTTCATATTACAGTTCTCGCAGAAATTTTCTTATTCCTACAAAATCTCAACGGAAACACCAAAGAGGTTCAAAAATTCGACAATCTCATCAACATACTATTTTTGGCTTCGAGGGGACAATTTCTACCTCGATTTCACAGATTATTTTGCAAAAAGGACAACAAAGTCGTTTCGTAGTGTTTGCTGGCGTCGAGGCTGCGCAAGCTGTGCCTTTCGTTAGGGTAAACCTGCAGCTGGTAGGGTTTGCCGATTTTCACGAGGGCGTTTATCAACTGATTCGTGTGAAAAAAGTGAACGTTTTCGTCGATGAAACCGTGAATAATGAGGAGCCGGTTTTCTTCGTCCGGGAAACGGTTGACGTACGTCAGCACGGAGCCGTTCAAGTAACCTTGGAAATTGTCCTGGGGCAGATCCATGTAACGTTCGGTGTAACCGGTGTCGTAAAAGTTCCAGGAAGTTACTGGCGCACCAGCTATGGCAACCTGGAAACATTTGTCGAACAAATGAAATATATAGTTCCGACAATAAAAAAAAATTTTAAATGTGTCCAATTCAGAAAGGGGGGAGGTACACTTTTACACATTTTTTTTGTACAAAACAAACAAAAAAGGTCTAAATTCGTTAAAATTATAATTCTACACATTCCAATTTGTGACTAAATTTTGACATTTTCGGGACAATATATTAGATATTATTAATTTTAGAAAACTTGGAAAAAAGGTTCTACAACTTTCGAATTTAGAAATTCTGAAAAAAATTTCCAAAAACTGACAGAAAACTAACTTTGAATATTTCAGGATACTGGATCAAGCCCATGAGACTCATGTAGCCGCCATACGACCAACCATGAATCGCTACTCTTTTCATGTCGATGTAACCCGTGGTTTCCGCAAGCCAAGCAAGAACTTGAACTTGATCGTGCAACTCCACCGTGCCCATCCGACGTTGCAAATAACTTTCAAAAGCGAGACCTCGATGATGCGATCCCCGCGAATCAATCAGCACCACGCAATATCCCTGCGAGGCCAACATGTGCATTCTCAAATGTCTCATGCCCTAAAATACCAAAAAAAAAAAAAAAAAAAATTTTCTTTCAATTCAAATACACTGAACTCTCGATTCAAGTCCCTAAAATACAGTAAACCCTCGATTTCGCGTCCTTCGAATAAATTCTCGTAAAAGTATGGAAAAAAACCTTAAAAGTATTCGACACGAGTTGAACCGCCGGTCCCCCGTAGATATTCAAAATCGTGGGGTACTTGACACCGGGTTTGTAATTGTGCGGCTTGAAAACCATGCAGTAAATCGTGTCGCCCGACGATATGTTGTGCGTGAAAATTTCCGGGGCGAAAATCTCCATGTCGGGAATCAACGGCTCCAAAAGGTACCCGACGGGTGTCAAACTTATGCTGTCCACCGTCCAATCAGTTTGCGATATCCGGAATACCTGGAAACGTGATTATTTAACGAACGATTTCATTTCATCACTGTGCGCGCGCACACGGATTTCGCAAAGTTAGCCCTTGAGTAATTTTCAATTTTTAAAAAATTTGTGAGCTTGTATCAAAATTTACAAATTTTTCAATGCATACGAATTTCACACATTTTTCCAAATCAGATTTTCCAATTTCACGTTTTCGAGAAATTAATTTCTCGTACAGATTTGCATTTTACTTGTCAAAATTTACAGGAAAATATTCTGGGGTGGGTTTTAAGAATCTTTATGTATAATATCATATTGATGTTTTCAATATTTATGCAATGAGTAATCAGCATCTATAAGCTAAATTGCATGTCATTTTTCAATTTTTTTACGGATCTTTGATTAATACTATATTGAGTCAACTACAGTTAATTCTGGATTAAGTAGAGTTCATTTTTAAAAAAAATTTAGAAACTTCGGGCTCTCTACTTCAGATTTTAACATCAAACTTGAAATTCTAAATTTGAACATCAGACTTGAAGTATTGAAATTGAACAGTCTCGAATTTTAATATCAGTAACTTTTCAGTCAATATTGTTTATCCGTGAGTATTATGAATTCTTAAAAAAAAAAAAAAATAACCTAGTACCTGACAAGTGGGTAATGTTTTAATAGAACTGTACATGGTGACGAGCATGTTGCATTCTTTGTCGAAATACACGCTGCTGTAACTGTAGCCAGGTCTCGTAAGCAGTCGAATCTCCAGAGGTCGGCGCAACGAAACCGCGTAAACGTGCTCTTCGAGCACGGTTTCCCGTAACGCGGAGAAGTACACTAAAGAATTCGCTTCGTCGACCCACAATTTTTTCCCCAAAACTTCCCATTCGCCTTGTGTTAACGCCACTTTGGAAACTATTCGAGGTTTCAAATAAATGTTGTCCAGTTTCTCCACAGGTTCTTGGACTCCATTACTTGTTCCTAATAATAAAAAATTAAATTTTTCATCAATAACGTAGGTCCCTTCGACGTTAATTTTCATTGAGAATTACATTTTGACGTTACAAACCGAAATTTTATTTTTTCGGTAATTGGGCTCTAACTTTTGAATGTTCGAACATCGAAACTAAATTTTTTTCTTTTTTCTTTTTCAAGATTTAAACGTTAAAATTGTTCTTTAAATTACAATTTTCGCTTTGAGAATTTAGTTTCAAACGTTGAAATTCTTCAATTTTCAAAATTGTGAATTAAAATACTCGTATTTTCCAAAATTTAATCCATTTGCAGTTTCAAACGTCAAAATTCTCCAATTTTTAAATCAGTTCATCAAATTTCTCGCATTTTTTAAACACGTCGCAAATTCAGTTTCGAGAATTCCCAACATTCTTAACCACACGTAACCATTTTCTCAAACCAACCTGTTAAACTCGACGTTATTAAATACAAATGACAGAACTTGCTCTCTTCGCTCCCCCAAATAAACTTGATTTCCGTCGGGTCGTTCGAAGGCAGAAAGTGCAACAGATCATTCACGTTGATCCAAATCGAACTCGTTTCGGAGTACAAAACTTGCACGTTCGATTTCGACGTGTGAGCGAAATGGTTTTCCGAATTATAAACATTTGGCAGAGGTTCGCAAAAATTGTCCAGCGGTATCAAAACCAGTTCCAGTCTTTGCTGTTTCCTATCTAGCAACTGGGCCCAAACTCTAGGGAAAACGTACAATTCTGATGTTTACTTCAAAGCAAATCTGTCAATTTTGGAGTTCCACAATTTTCTACACACAAATGGAAATTCCCAACATCCGAATCAAAATCGTGATGATTCAAAGATTTCGAACATTTTTCATTCGTAATTCAGTAAATTAAATCTACACATTTACACATTCTTGTAAATTCAGTACGTTTTTGGGAAACTATGATGAAAATACTGAAAAACTATGTATACATATAGTACACGTGTATTATATACTTTTGTCCATCGGGGGTCCAACCGACGCGCACCAAGTACTCCGCCCACGGGAACAAAACGTGTAATGTATACTGTAGTTCCAAAATTTGTATATCGGTGCTTTGCAACGCGTCCGTGACTCGGAACTGGACCATTTTCAAGTTGCTGCGGGCGTTGCTCGAACCTGCCCGAGGAAAGCGAAATTCGTCGACTTCTTCGGAGCCCGAGCTCGACGAGGGGAAGCAGAATATTTTAACGTCAGTCTCATCCACTTCCTCGTAAACTATCCTGTATACGTCGTCGTCTGACTTTGGTTGCCACCAGTATCCAATGTACCTGAGTGAAAATTAGCAAAGTGAGTAATTACGCAACTAATAAGGATAAGGATATACAATTTGAGGTCATTAAATGATTTTCTGAATTTTGAGAAGCTATGAATATTTACAAAGAAAAAATAAAGGAATTTTGAGTTATCATAAATTTTACAATATGAGAATTTGTAAGTGTATTTTTTTAAGTTTTTCGACTTGAATTTCAAAATGATCGAATTTTTGAAATTCATCGTTCAGAAATTCTAAAGTCTCTTAATTTTCAGAACTCGAAAATTGAGTTCTCAGAATGTTGAAGTTTTTAGCTTTTGCTTCTGTGAATTTTACACTTTATCATAAATTTTACAATATGAGAATTTGTACGTGTATTCTTTTTCATTTTTTGACTTGAATTTCAAAATGATCGAATTTTTGAAATTCATCATTAAAAAAATCCAAAGTCTCTTAATTTTCAGAACTCGAAATTCGAATTCTCAGAATGTTGAAGTTCTCAGCTTTTGCTTCTGTAAATTTCACAATCTCAAATTCAAACTTGTATCATTTGAAATGTTTGAAAGTGAATTTCGAAATCACCAAATTTTTGAAATTCATCATTCTAAAATTTACAACTCTTCGAATTGTTGGGAATCAAAATTAGAATCATCAGAATGTTAATTTTCCGAGCTTCCGTGAATTAAAAACCCACACATTTTAAACACTTTTTGAACTGAATTTCGAAATGATACAAACTTTGAAAATCGATCATTCTAAATTCATCATCTAAAATTTACAAGTCTTTAAATTGTTAGAAATAAAAATTAGAATCATCAGAATGTTAATTTTTCGAGCTTTCGTGAATTAAAAACCCAAACATTTCAAACACTTTTTGAACTAAATTTCGAAATAATACAAACTTTGGAAATCCATCATTCTAAAATTTACAACTCTTCGAACTATCAGAACTCTGAATCAAAATTTTCAAAATTAAGAATTTTTTAGCTTGTCTTAAAATTCTGACTTGTATCTTTTCAAATTTGTGGATTCAAATTTCGAAATTCTCAAATTTCCAAAATTTATCATTACATTATCAAAATTTACAAGTCTCCAAATTACCAGAACTCGAAATTCGTAATTTCCAGATACTTGATTGTCGTATTTGTTTCAATTTTAGTTCTTTTTTTTTCGATTTTACTGCGAATTTTCCATAATTTTCTACTGCCTTTTTCGGAAAATCATTTACGAAATCTAATACTCCTTTTTGTTCAACCTGGAGAATTCCTCCTGCATTACGTAGGACGGCGTTCCAGCGGTGAGGGGATCGTCCGATAAACTTTTCGCGCCTTTCCTGGCGTACGTCAGTCGAGTCGAAATCCCCGTGACTGTGTGAGATAAATGTATGTCCCCTGCGCAAGTATGGGCGATCAAACTACTGTTCCAGGGACAAATTTGGGGACAAAGCTTTGCACCCGAGGCTGACATAGGAAGTTCGGACGGAAATAGTGGGCCTGGCTGAAATTATGGAAAAAATTGAAAAATTAAGATTCTTAAATCATCGCAAACTTCGAAAATTTAATTTGACATTCAAAAATTTGTAAATTTGGACATAAACTGATTTTTGTAGTTTTTGATTTTATTGACATTTTTCTGCGCGGAAATGATGAATTTGAGAATTTCATGAAAAAATCGTGTTTTTTTTTTTTTTAGTAATTTGTACAGGTGTTAAAATTGAAAAACTTTATAATTTGCGAATTTACGAACTAATAAGTCGAATTCCGATATTTATAAATGGATTGGAAGCTTCAATTTTAAATTCAAAAAATGACAAAAGTTCAACAAAAAAATTACGAAACTCTAAACTAAAAATTTAAATGACTGAATGAATGAAAATTTTAATTTCAACATTATAGTTTCGAAATATGCACATTTCAAGAATAAAATTTCACAATTTTCGAATCTTGAGTAATAATTAATAATCTAATAAAAATGACAAAAATTAATTTTCCAACAAGTAAAAAAAAAAAAAAAAAATTACAAATCATCAGAATTTATCTCAAGTTCCATAAACTATTAAATTTATAAAAATACAAAAATTTGCCAACTTGAAAATGGCAAATCTTGAAATTCAAGTATCAACAATTCCAATAGTCACACACTTCGAAATGAAATTGAAAAGAATAATCATTTGTAAAAATCTCTGAAGGCTGAAAATTGCATAACAATAATTAATCATTCAAGTTTAAACATTTTTAAATCAAAGTCCAAAAATCGGGAAAAACGCAAATACAAATTTCATTCGTCAATTACGAAATGTACAATTTCTTTTCCAAAAATCAATTCCTTGTGTCGGCCAATAACAAGTTTTGCTATCAACTTTGATTACCATAAAACCAGTATCGACGCATTGGTAGATGTTACTGGCCACTGGGAAAACAAGTTTTCCACTGTCGGCGTGCAATTCGTAACTCGTAATACCACTAGTTGCCAGTCTTTTCCTTTCCCAAAGAAGCTGTTCTTCCCTGGATAAACGATTCGTGTTTGAAACGCTAGAAAAATAAATTTCACATCGTTTAAAAATGTCGAGTGACAAATTACACAAATTTAATTACAATGTATATTTTATAATAAATCATATAAATATAAAACATAAAAAAAATTGAATGCATAAATAAATACTAATTGTGATTATAAGAAAATATGAATTATACATGAACATGATATATGCTCTATGTTAATCCAGTCCAAAATTTTTTTGAATTCTGCATTATGAAGTTCTAAGTTCAAAATTTTTGATTGAAATATTATTCGATTTTGTATATTCTCAAAAATGTTATCACAATTTGAAGAATGATAATAACAATAGTTCATATTATGTATTATAATATTGATACAATTTGTAAAATTCATGACTTATAATTATGAATCGATCATTTACCACTGAATATTTTATTCAACTATAATATTTATAAATTGAGAAAATATTTGTAGTTTTTGGGTACGTTTCGTTTGCAGTTTTTGCCAGAAACCTAACAAACCTTTGAAAATTAGCTTCGATCACAGGTTGCCAATGAAGTCTATAACTGTTCGCATGGTCCGAGTGAGCGACGTCAACGTACAAAAGTGTGGCTTCCCAACCGTTGACGGGTGTACTCAGGAAATATATTCTTGTTCTGAAACATTATAAAATTATCAATGTTTACGAATATTCTTTCAAATTCGTACTAATTTTCCCAAATTTTGAAAAATTATACAACTTTTATGATAATTCATGAATTTTGGGGAGTACGAAAATCAATGATTGTAAAATAATTTGAGCCCAAAATATATAAAAATATTGAAAACAGAATAATTCAAAAAATATTCAAAAAATAAAAAACCGAATCCAGAAATTCGAACATAAAAATATCTTGATTCCTAAATCAAGAAATTTAAGAAATCAAAAAATACACTCTTGAAGACAAAAAAAAATTTGTTCATCGAAAATTTATTCTAAATTCAAATTCCGGCCCCAAAACTGACAAAAATTTACAAGTTTCAATCGACGTTCGAAAATGAGAAAAAAATTTATTTCGAGAAATAAAAAATGCATTTTGAAGTTGAGTCAATATCGACATGAAAAAAAGTTACAATTTAATCCATCAATCTGAGAATTCTCAAATTCAAAAACTGAGACCCCAGAACTTGGGAAATGAGAGGATTTTTCTTCACCTTCCATCTGGAAGGGACCTGAAGGTTATTGAACTTGGCACAGACGCCGCCGACATTCCCGACAGCCTTCGGCGCAACTCGTTGACGACGCTCCTGAGCTCGGACCATGATTTGCGCACGGGTTTGTGACTTTGGTTCGTGCTCCCAGTCGATGTCGCATAGGTCGCTGTTCCGGCATCATTTTGTGTCTCCATTTTATGTATATAACTTAATTTATGTCAATCACCTTCGATATAAACGCATTATTACGACCTCTTGCGACCTGAAACAAACCAGAGATTATTAAATAATTCTAGATTAAATGAAAAAGTCAATATTATTTAATTAATTAATGTAAATTAATTTTTGGAATTGAATTGTTTTAAATTAAAACAAAATGAATATAATTCCTCAAAACAAAATGGAGAAAAAAATGTTGTTCTTTGTTCAAAAAACCATAGTTCTCAAATTTTAAAATTATTCAATTTTGACTCAAATTATCGAATTTTTCAAACACTTGAGGATAAAAAAACAAGTTTTCCAAATTCTTCAATCTTTCAGTTTTTGCATACCTGAATATCCAATTTCTAATTTCAAAACTACAAAATCTTTCGATTTTTTTAATACAAAAACTCAAGATTCGCAACATATTATTCATTAAAATTCGACGACTACGAGAAGTTTGAGAATTAAAAACTAAAAAACGAACAAAATCCTTCGATCTAATCTCCAAAAACAACAATTATGCAATTTTCCAAAAAACTACTTCCCACCTTTTTTTTAACGTAAATCCGGAATTTGACATTGATTAAGAAATTTCACAAGTGCAAAATGTCGCTGAATTTCATTCGGCTCCGGAATTCATCTAAAAACATCGAAAAAGAATTTTCCAAAGCCTAACTTGAAACTTGCGCTTTCTTTTTTATGCAAAAAATCTGTTTTTCTCACAAAACCGAAGCAATCTAAATAATACACGTTACGTTTCTTGTCCCATTGTTTTTGTGCACCCTGCAAAATTTAACCTTACCTCATGTTACCTCAGTAAAGCCGATTTCGCGTAGAGGAAAACCTTGTGATTTTTATCTTGGCAAACTTGAGTTAGAGAGGTGAAAACTGAGAAAATTTAAGTTTCATGCAGAAAACACACCTTGTTTCCGTGATTATCACTTTGCTGTCATCACAGATCGTCAGTAAAATTCAGTGAAATTCATAGAATCCACGAAATTGTCAGTTTGTCACTTGTCAGCTTGTCAGTCTGTGGTCTGTCACCCACTGTTTTTTAACTGTCGGCAAAGTAGAAATACTTCGGAAATGATAAATAACGGTTATCGATATATTCATGTTATCGATACATTTCGATACTTTTTACCGAATCTTGAAAACCGTTATTTTTTAACTGATTTTGTACAATTTCAAGTGCGATCAATTTTTCAAACTGTCTTTTAAGGATGAAACTTGCAGTTTTGGAATTCCGATTGGCGCATTCAGGTAGCTAAATTTTGGGATTGGCAAATTATGTCCAAATTTGGATTTTCTAACGCAGAATACGATATTTTAAGATTTTACGTTCAATTTACAAAACTTTTTGTAGCGTTTTGTATTTTACAGAATTTACGAATCCGGAATTTCTTATACTATTGCAATTTCGTATTCAATTTTAACGCGTGTGAAATTTGGTTTCTATTTTTCAACATTCAAAATATCGAAGTTTGACTACGTATGAAAGAAAGTTCAAATCGATATATTGTGTTTAAACTAAAAAATTCCTTATTCCTAAAAACAAATTACGAAATTCTAAAATCTGACGGCTTGACATTTCGAAAATGTCCAGTACATATCATTTTCATGGTTACCGTAAAACAAATGAGGAATTGAGTATACAATATCGTATTGACATTCAACATGGATTGCGCTCCGGATTCAAAGAACGCTAAAAAAAGTAAGATTACTTTGTCCTTTTTTTTCTTGTTGTTCACATCATTTGCCATTTTTTTCACTATTAAAAAATGAATCGCACAGGTGACGTCGACATGGAGAGCTTGAAGAGAAAAATTTGCAGGCCGGTAAAGGTCAGATTCCGAGATGTGTTCGACACTGGAGCAATGCTGACTTTTCGGCAATTCCGCAAGTGTTGGGAGGTGAGAAAGTGACCATATTTATAAAAATTTGATCTGTCGACACATTGATCGGGTTTCCGAAATGTTGCACGAATTTGTGAATTTTTCGATATTTCGAAAAGGCATGGAAAGCAATATGAAAAATTGCAAGATTTTCTCAAAAAATAGAATGTTCGCCAAACTATAAGAAACAAGGTATGTTCTCGCGCAGATGGGTGGAAAGCCGTTAAAAGCCAACTGCCGCCATCTTGGATTTCTCATGTATATAGATATACTTTCGCCACGGCCAAGATGGCCGTTTAGGTGCGCGAACTATGACAAAAACGCGTAGGCCGTAAAATCATACCTTGTTTTTTATGTCATGAACAGAACTTTCGCCAGCATCTGGGGGCATTAAAAATTTAGATTTCATGTCCTTTTGCCATTTTCCTCTTGTCGTTACTTCCCCGCACACCGTAGGTTTTCTCCGGCGATTTATATTTAATGCCATAATATTCAAGCCTATATCTGGCTCAATTTCTAACAGCTTCATTCGATGTTTCGTGTTCCCAGTACATAGAAATGATTTGGTCCCTCGAAAAATTTCGAAATTGTTGTTTCGAATCACCATTTTTCCGAAAAAGTGATAGATACAGTCGATTAATTAAAAAAAAAAAAAAAATTTAGTCATCAAGGTTCGATTGTAAGGCAGTTTTTAGTTCTCCAAAATGGCGCCTTGAAAATTCCGAGATTCCTCAACTTTCCAGATAAACAATCCCCAAAATTTCCGAAATTTTTTCTTCTCCTTATCAATACTCAGTCAGCCAAAATTAGAATAAAATAGAAAGTCATCAAGATTTCCAGTCTCGAAAATGGCGCCGCAGAAAATGCGAGAATCCCCAGGTTTTCTAACTTTTCCGAACAGCCGGTGAAAGTCTTCGTGCGATATTCTGGAGGCCTGCGCCGGAGACTTTGCCGAGGATTTCTTTATCACTTTGCCCAGCGAAATATTCAATAGGGTCGTTTGCATTATGCAACTCGGGCCGCGGTGTAGTCGGCTCGGGTCGTGCGATGTTATATGGTATATTATGTATATGGCCGAAACGGCGGGGGAAGAGACGCGTCGTGTTGATATAAAAGACGAAGGCTGCGTGGGGAGGGTTAAAAGGGGTTGAAATAGTAGACGAGTGGGGTGGGTATACGCGCTGTCCACGCGTTTCGAAACACGCGACTGCTAAAAGGTGAAAAGGTGATGTCTCGCGTCGGGGGGATTTTGCGAATGATGATTTTGGGGGTTGAAATGAGATTAGGGGCGTGAGAATGATTTTTGTGGGTAATTTTTGGTGCACTGGAACTTGAAAATTTTGGAGGGGAGAGAATCGAATTTGGGGATGAAATATGGAAGATTTGGAATAACAGAAATCGAAGAATTCTAATGTTAGTTTTCTAACATTTAAAATTCACTCGTTTCACAAATTGTGAAATGTGGAGTGATGTAATTTTAGGTTGAGAAATTTTGGAAAATTTAATTACAGCATACTGAAAATTTGCAAGTTCCGAAAATGAGAAACTTGAAATGTGAAATTCGGGGATGTAGTTTGAATATTTCGAATTTCTGAAGTCATAGGAATTTCAGTATTTTATTTTTTGGGGTTTTTGAATTAGAAATTTGGATTATACGGTTGAAAAAGTATAAATTTGTGGAAATTTCGATTTATAAATTTTTGAAGTTTGTAAATGCTGAAAATGAGATCCTGAGAAATTCGAAATTTCGAATTTTGAAGATCTTAGTATTCCAGTAATTTTTTTTAAGATTTTTGAATTCGGAATCTGAATAATTGTACGCCAGTGAATTCACAAATTGTTGGGAATTTTTATTTCAAAATTTTCGAAATTTTAAGTTTTGAAGATAAGATCATGAAAACTCGAAATGTGAAATTCGGCGATGAAATTGCAAATATTTCGAATTTCACAAACCGTAGAATTCTATTATCTGATTTTTCAGATTTTTCAAAATTACCCATTTAAATTATACGGTCAAAAATTTACGATTTTCGAAAATGTTGACTTCAGAATTCTTGAAATTCGTAAGTTTTAAAGAAAAGATCCTATGAAGCTAAAAATGTGAAATTTCGATGCAATTTCGAATATTTCGAATTTTTCAAATCGTAGAATTCTAGTATTTTATACTCTGGATTTTTAAAATTAGAAATAGGAATTATAAAGTCGAAAATGAGAACATTATAAAAATGTTTAATTCAAAAATCACTATCCATTGATTCCCTATAAACTTCAATTTTTCTTACTTCCATAAAAAACTTTATTTGTCTTACGAATTTCACGTAAAAATTAAGTTCCAATACTTCGAAAAATGATCGACTCGTCTATCCCATTGATTCCCCATAAACCGCAATCCCCCCCCCCCCCCCCCCCCCCCCCCCCCCCCCCCCCCCCCCACTCCCCCCCC
>JAPYZK010000278.1:0-30924 GCA_030522785.1 Platygaster equestris
ATTTTCGAAGTTGCTCCGATCCCGAATGTGTTATAGTCTATTCGAAGGGTTCACCGAGTGTAGTCAAACTGTATAATATTAGCTTTCTGGGATAAATGGATAAATGGTTGACGTCATGCATGAAATTCATCGGTGATTTCCAGTCGGACCAAATGTCGTAGAAAGCTGATATTAGGCGAATTAACTTATTTTACTCAACTTTCACAGTAACTACACTCGAAACGGGGCAATTTGAATTTTTTTGTCTACCACGCAATCGCAAGACTGAAATACCTCGAGTTACAAAAATTCTAGAAAAGTCGACTAAAATACGCGCCTCTGTCCAGCTGATACTCGCGCCATTACGAAAAAGTCAAAAAATTCGAACAAAAATCGACTTCGAGGAATCGATCAGATAAAGACTCACATAGGTATACCTGTACGTTCCTATCGAAAAGAGAATGGCCGAAGGTACGGTGCAAAGACGCACATTTGACAGGCTCGAGACACGCTGGTTCGTAGACCGTCAAATGGTCCGCAAATTTCGAACGAAGAGAAACATTTAGCGATCGTAGATTTGACGGTCTGGAAACGCGCGTGTTCGCAGGCTGTGAAATTATCCTAAAATTTTGAATGAAAGAACCCGAAAACGGCGCCGATCATTCTTCTGAAAAACTGAATGATTATCGGAGGCAAGCAATAGAAAATTCTTCGTATTTTCCCTCCGAATTTTCTTCACGCTCGTTACAGCGAATTTGAGGCGATGATACTCGTCGGGATCTTTTGCCGGATTCGTCTTTTTTTCTATTGTGATATTTTTTCCGTTCTGTCGTTCAAAATGTGTGTGTGTGTTTGGGGGGGGGGGGTTTAAACTAGGTCCACTGACAGTTCTTTTAAACCGTTCGTCAACTTGATACGTTGGATGTTACTTAAATCATCCGTCAGTGCCACTGTGATGGGTGATTGAGTCGCTGGTGGATTGATAAGCCACTGATTCAGTGGCTTATCAATTACCTAAAAAGTAAAGTATTTAGGGAGGACGGATGAGTCCATTCTTTTCATCTTTTGAAATGAATAGAATATAGAACAAGAAATTAATCCCCCTTCCCTCCTGTGTGATAATGACATTGAACGGCACAAAATAACTATCGGGTGACCTTGATTCAACACCCCCGAAAAGAACACATTTTGAACGAAAGAAAGAAAAGCAGGGGCATTTTTTTTTTGGAAAAAGGGATTTCGACACATCGTTCCTCCCGCGTTCGAAAAAGATGTGAAAAAATTACCGCAATCGAGAATAAGGATAGTTTGTCAAAAAATCCCTACGAGTTTCCATTGGCTAAAATTTTGCTGTAATGAGCGTTAAGAAAATTCGGACGGAAAATACGAAGAATTTTCTCTTGTTTACCTCCAATAATCATTCAGTTCTTCAGTAGGATGAACGGCGCCGTTTTCATGTTGTTTCGTTCAAAATTTTGGGATGATTTGACGGCCTGCGAACACGCGCGTTTTGAGACCGTTAAATCTACGATCGTTAAATGTTTCCCTTCGTTCGAAATTTTCGGACCATTTGACGGTATACGAACGCGCGCGTCTCAAGCCTGTCAAATGTGCGTCCTTGCCCTGTACTTTCGGCCGTTCTCTTTTCATTTGGAACGAACACCGTTCGTTGTCCGTGCGTGGCCAGTCAAATCTTTACCGGTATAAACCCCCAGGTCCTCGCTCGAACGGACAGTGGGGTATTAAAAACCATTTAGAAGACACTTCGCAAAGGAACAAATTTAGAGTTCAACGCGTATTTGACGAAATTTACCGCAGAATCAATTTTTTAAACCTGAAACCATTTTTTCAGGTTTAATCCGCGGTTTGTCTTTGTGGCCGCGATGTTGCGGTCTTCAATATCTCTCGGGTCGAGACGACGACCTCGTTCCCTTTGAGCGCTTCTCGCGTCCTCGGCTCTTTTTTGTGCCAGGAAGAAACAAAAGTTTCTTTTTTCCTTTTTTTCATTCATAACGAACAACGCCCAGCGATTTCCCGTGGCCTCGTGAAATTTGTTTTTTTTTAACGATGGCCCAGTTGAGGGTAAAATCAATACCAAAAAAAAAAAAAAAAAAAAAAAAAAAAAAAAAAAGGTTTGTCCACGTAACAATGGAACAATCGAAAAACGTAAAGAGAAAAACCATACGTTTTACCGAGCACAAATACTGCAATTCTCAGCGAATCGCATTACCCCAATTGTTTTCGAAGGCAAATTTTTACGACCCATCAAAGTTGCAAATTGGTCGGTTAAACTGGGGAACAAAGTCCAAGAATAGAATTCAAGAGTAAATTTTATTATTAGATTCGAAAATTAACATCCGAAATGTGTGACGAGAGTCGTAGAAAGTAAGGTAATCGCAGGAAATTCTACACTTGGGAACGAATCGGAACATTCAAGAGACTTAATATTACTCTCGAGATAAACATTTCTGGTTCGTTCCTTCTGGGGCACATTCTGAAGAGCTCCTCCAAAATTAAATTTCAGTACCTTGATTTTGGTTATTTTTAGAATTTTTTAATGATTCAATTTTTGGATTTTGATCGATATCAGTCGGTTTTGTTTATGGGCGATTTTCTAAGCGAGGGGCAAATCCTACGATAATAATGAAAAAATGTTCATTTTTTCACCACCGATCGACACGCAATGTTTATTTTCTCGTCAACGGGCGAAAAAAAATTCCAGGGTCGATTTTGCCGGATCAGTCCACTCGGTAGGTCGATTTTCGAACAAAATAATGTGACGATTTAATTGGGGACAGTATTTTCCATGATAAATTTGTTAAATTTGATTTTAAAGATAACTGGAGGGTTTTAAAAGACTCACCAAGTTGTCTGAAGAGGGGTTGATATTCGGTGAGGCCGACTGAGGCGAGCCATTGCTCGGCTTCTGTGAGCTCGCTGTAGCCCTCGAAACCTGAAGCGTGCATGAGGAACTTGCCGAAAGATAAGGCCATGGACAGGGCCAGGAAGACCCCGGATAGGGCCAGGAATAGCATCCCTCCATTATATCCGTTCATCTGGGAAAAATGTTCATTCGAAATGGGGTGAAATTTGGCCTAGTGTTATGTTTGGAGCGGGTCTCTAATTAATAAGAATTTTATTAAGTTGATCCAACTTGAGGACTATACAGGGTGTTACAAAATCACCGCAAATACCGAAAATCATAGATTCTGGGTACAATTACAAGATGATTTTTCATTTGCCATTTTTTGAAATTCGCAAAATTGACGGAGTTATTAGCAAGTAAAGATTGCCAATCAGCGCTCGACTCAGAGCTGCCAGATTTTTTGCCTCAGATATCCGTATGGAAGGGTGAATGTGGTGGGGGGAGCGTTCTTAAAATCCGTACAAATCCGTACGCCTGTGATGCAATGCGTGTGAGAGAGAAAGAAAATGAAGCGCATGTATATGGTCTGCATGCCTATATTTATGCATAGATTTGTCGACACATATGTATAACATACGTCATTTTACATTTAATTTCAAAGAATTTACAGTGATTGACAGTGACAGCTGGCGCAATGAAAAAAAAATATCCATGAAATTCTTTTTTATTCATTGTTTTCGAAATTTTTACAAAGCTAGTACATATGAGTACATGTTTTTGTTGAATTTTTGCAGCAATGGACCGACGTCAATATTAGTAACTGATCTTTTGTCGATAAAAGATTTACCGTGCAAAATTCCACTGATTGTTCTGGTTCCCAAAAGGTACAAGCTCATGGGTCGCTGAAAAACGAGCGACGTGCTAGTTAGGCTGTTTTTGCCCGTATGATTCGGTTCCAGCGACGAGAAACGAAAGTTGGATTTCTCCCAACTTTTGAGCGAAATGTTAGTGACGTCACTCTAGTGCCTCGTAGATGGACATATTTTCGTGATTATTCTAGAATTTAATATATTATTCCTGCATTTTATGTTATATTAAGCGATAAAAAATGGTTTTTGGAATATTTCGAGATAATGTTTTGAAATTCACGTGAAAATTGGATTTGCTAGATTGACGAATAAGATGAATTCATTAACTGAATACATAAGTTTGATAATATATATTAATTAAAGTGATTTAAAACATCAATTGTTCGTGTTATATTGCTAAATTGTAATATCATTTCATGAATGACAATTGTTCTGTCGCTGAAACCATTCTCATGGGCACGAAAACTGTTGCTCGTTTCAGCGTTTGTCACTAGAATTCTCTAGAGTTTGAGCGAGAAGTCGCTGAGCATGAAAAGGTATGTAACTTTAGACTCCGTATAATCTCTGCAGTATGCATGTTTAACATATGCATATATACAGACATACCAAGAAAGAAGCGTACCAACTCAGAGACATTGATTTCCCCATTAAATTGCGATTTAATTCGAAAAAATCATCAAATTCGACCAGAAACCAAAAACCTAAAAAAGTCTGTACGATTTTTGGCAACCTTAAAATCCGTACGAAAAATCTGTGCGGTCGTCTGGAGACCTAAAAATCCGTAAATCCGTACATCTGGCAGCTCTGGCTCAACTTTCACCATGATGTAATTACACAAGGTGTGTTCCGACGCATCCATCATGGCGACCATGGTGAATGGACCAATCACGATCACTCCCGAACGCCGCCATTTTAACTTAAAAGCCAATAGGAAAAATGGCGCCAAACTTTTAAACATATGTGTCATTTATGGAACACTGAATCAAGACGGCGGCATTTGGGAGTAAGCAGTTGTGCGCATGTGTGCGCAGTACGCATGAAAATGAGTCCTCGGTGGGAACACACCTTGTGTGGTTACATCGTGGACTTTCACGACTTACGGCGCTTACGACTTTTTTCTCACTACTTCCTTCGACTCGTTTTTTTCGCCAAACAAAAGTCGAGCGCTGATTGGTTAACTTCACTTACTAATAACTCTGTCAATTTTGCGAATTTCAAAAAATGGCAAAGGAAAAATCGTCTTGTAATTGTACAAAAGATCTAAGGTTTTCGGTATTTGCGGTGATTTTTCAACACCCTGTAGAAATTCATCGAATTTCGAATTGTTATTAAATATTAAAATTCCTAAATGAAGTATGAACATCCTAAATAATGATTATAGGGGGAAAAAAAATCAATATAAAAATTTCGGACCCGATTTCGGGGCAAACATTTTGCTTATATGTGAATGTATGCTTAAATAAGCATCTGAAAATGTAAAATAATCATAAAAATTGATATATTTTCTACTATATAGTGAATATATACATAGTATATTTAATAATGTAAAAAAACATAAGAAAAGGGGTGAAGAATGGAAAAATTGACAAATCTGGCAATTGCAAAATTTAGTTAACTCCAGAAAACTTGCAAATAATTAACAATTCTCAGAAATGATGAAAAACGAAAAATTTACAATTTCCAATTTTGTTAACTATTAAAATACCCGAACTCCTCCTCACGAAAAAATTTGCATCTCAAAAAAAAATTCTCAAAACCAAAAAAAAAAATGTTAAGCTCAAAGTCAACAAAAGAACACAATTTTAAAAATAATCTTCACATTTATCAGGTATTCAGATCTTTTCGTCAAATTAATTCCAAAATCTGTGCCCCCAACAAAATTATCCAATTCTAGAAAAAAAAACTCAAGTTTTCAATGTGATCCAAGGAAAAAAAATTCAATATTTTCAACATCCCCAAAATTCCCTAACAGTCAAAATACCTAAATTTTTCCCCTTTCAAAACTCGGCAACTCAAAAAAAAAAGGAACATTATTACAAATTAATGAAAATAATAAAGCATCAAGTTCAAGGTCACTAAAAAAAATTCTCAACATTCTCCAAATCCTCAACCGTCAAAATCTTACATCATCAACTCAAATCCGAAATACCAATTGCTTCAAAACAGGCGAAAAATCCCAATTCCCCGAACTGCTACTCCAAAAACACTAAATCCACAAAAACGTCGCATTTTCCCGACGTTTTCCGCCCGCTCAATATCATCCCCATTTTCCCATCCCCACTTTTGAGGTTACGTTTTAGAGGTAATTGTTGACAAACACGGCACGCAAAATAATACGGAAAAAAATGACAAACCAAGTGCTCACCTCATTTTAGAGAAACCGTCATCCCTTATGGCACAGAAGGACCGCGTTCCGAAGAAAAACATCGAATTTTTCCGTAAAAATTCGGCCGCGAAAAATATTTTCATTCCCCGAAAATTGGGGGAGTCACTCACTGACCTGTAGTAGGAAACTGCTTTGTCGGATGACCGTTACGGACCGGAAATGCGAACGATAAAAAAGGATTGTTTTTTGTTTCATTTATTGAAATCATAGTTTTGTATTCTAAACTTTATTATTTTGTATTTTCAGACATTATATAGTTTAAGAAAATGAGATATTTTTACTAAACGTGTTCTATTTACTTCGGCGGTATTTGGCGGTTATTGGCGGTTGGCAGTAGTTATTGGGGGTTGAAGGCGGTTGGCGGTTATATACCGACTCAAGATGGCGTCTTTTTATTTACATTGCAAAAAGTAAACAGTTGTGTAGTAAAATTACGAGTGGCCAGGAGTTTAATGAATCTTGAATGATAATTCAAGAGGAGCGAAAAAGCTTGTTTGGCGAATATTCCACGGAAACCTGTAAAATGCAGGGTTGAGATTCGATAGACGATGCGGAAAAAACCGATCAATGCGCAGAACGAGCAGCAAAAACAACAATGGAGGTAAACATGTGTTACGTGACGGATGTCAATGTCGTGTAAACAAATACTTTTTTATGTTTTTGTTCAATATGTCTCTTTTGTTAATGTTTGGGAAGTCGGAAAGTTTGCATCTGTGGATGACAATTTCATGTCCACTTTGTAGGATTTTCAGTTATTTTTGATGAAGCGGGAATACAGTTAATTATACAAGAGTGTGAAAAGTATGAAAATACGCGAAAATTTTGTTGAAAACGTTTTATTGTTTTCCTTGATTAGCTATAAGTAAAAATTTGCAATGTGATGAAATTATGGAAATGTAAACTATTCTGCACTGAAATTTAGAAATTCTAAAATTTAGAAATTTAAAACATATGTTATTGTAAATCATCAATCATGTCTTTCCAAAGTGTATAATAAAATGCATTTTCATTTAAAATTTTTAGATTCAGTAATTTCTCGTTCATAATTTACCAATTTGGAAAATTTTTATTTGAAATATTCAAATTTGATAATTTCTCGTTTCAATTTTACGAATGTGATAATTTTTCATTAAACATATTCTAGACAGACGGTTTATCATCGTGGGACAAGAGACGGTTCTCCGAATTACGTTTTGTTGTATTCGGACGGGGAATTCAGCGGTGACGAGGACGCGATTCCACTTTCTTCAAGGACCAACACAAAAACAACACCTAGAAAAATTGAGGTCATCGAGGTCAAGCTCAAATCAGAGGACACGTTGCAAGCATTGGCTTTGCGATATGGATGCAAAGTAAAAAAAACTGCAGCATTTTGCAGTCATTGAGTCACCGAATCATCAATTCACAATTTTCTTACAAAAATAATTTATATATATATATACTTTTTTTCAATTTCCGGGAGTATTGAAACCTCCTACAAAAAAAAACTACACAAAAAAATCACATGAAATCCGAAAACTAAAAAAGTACTTCTACTTGCAGATATCTGAATTGAAAAGGATCAACAAAATCCACAAAGAGAACGAAATCCACGCTCGTCGCGTCATCCGAATTCCCGTGCCGCCATTTTCCGTGCTTACGGAGACAGAAAAATGCAACGAAGAAAATACGGAAAATGTGGAGGAGGAAAAGTTGTCGCACGAGGAAAAGATCATAAATCTGATCACGAATCCATTGCCGGAGGCCGAGATCAACGATATAATTTGGAACTCGGTTTGCGAGCCCGCTAAAACTAGCCAGGAACTCGTCGACCTGGACAAAAGCACGGAACACGACCAGTTGTTGAGCAATGCGGAAAGTGGCCAGGTGGAAAATGTCGATCATTTTCGATGCTCCGGCGATGATTGGGGAATCACCTGGACTCAGTTGATCGTTTTCTTTTTGTTAATTTGTTTTGGAGGACCGTTAATTTATATTGTTTATTTCGAATCATATTTGGATCATCATTAAAATAGCGTAGAATTTACAAGAATTCCTGACCTAAAAATTTATGGTTTTTTGTAAATTTTCAATTGTTGCGAATTCAGAAATTTTATTCATTTGAGGATCGTGGAAACTCAAATAGTGATAAGAGCCGTTTCGATTGGGAATGAACTTCATCGAAAATGGCGGGAAATTTTTTCAGAAGTTTTTAGATATCGAAAATGTGTGAAAAGGAAGTAGAGAAAAGTTGGACTTTTTTGAGTATGAGGTAATTGAGAGTTAAAGAATTAGAATAAAAAAAACAAACAAACAAACAAACAAATATTCTCCAATTTGAAAAATTACAAGAGATATAATTGACAAGAACTTTCAAGAATAATGTGTGGATATACTATAATAGAAATTTAGAAAAATTTTTGAGTTGAAGGAAAAAAATGAAGAAGTTATTGTTGATTTATTGAAAATCTGAGAATGTTTGGGTATTTTCTTGGTGGTCAAACTTTTTCAAAGGTGGAACTTGAAAATAGAACGTTTTAAATTTCATATTTTAAAGTAAAAACAATTTTTGCAAAGCGAAATAATGTTGACCTCAACTTTTTAGGCATTGAAAACATTGTACTTTGAAAATTCACTCGAATTTTACAAAATTTGAGAATTTTTCATGCTACATTTCAAAGTTTACTGAAAAATGTGAAAAAAATTTTTTTCGTTTAATTTTTAAAAAAAGTTCGTAATATATAAGTATCTATAAGTGTAGTGCTAAATTTTTCCTATAAGCTCTCATTTAAAAAATAATTAAAAATCGATACTTGAACTTCTGTAAGTTTCAAAGTATCAAAAATCTGACAATTTTTGTAAAATTTGGAAAAATCACATTTTTCTAAATTTGTTCAATATCTGCTCAAAGTTTGTCAAAAATGTCCAAGCTATTTTTTCATAAATTCTGTAAAATCGTACACATTGTTTTTTGTTTACAAATTTAAAGCACACTTTTCATTTTAATAACAATAATTTTGAAATTATTACATTCAAAGCTCAAAATTTTACAATTAGTACAAAACCCAGAAATTTCTATTTTCATATCAATAATTAATAAATCCCTAAAATTTTAAGTAAAAACGTTGAAAATCGCCAGAAGTGCCTTCTGAAAAAAATGTCTTCAAATTTTTCTCAAATTGATGACTGAAAACCAAAAAAACTTTTTTGAATCATGTCGATTTTGAAATAATTTTGAAAAGTTTGATTGATTCCAACTGATCAATTTGAGAACGCTTTCGAACGTTTTTTACACCACGGAGTGTTGATGGAGTTTAAAAATTGTATTTGTTGCCAACAAATTTACTTTCAAGACTGAGCATCGAAATTGTTAAAAACAAACAATCCCTGTGAAAGTTTTGCAATGATTGTTAAAAATTGAGTAATCGGTTATCAATAATTATAAATTGGTTAATTATTGTTGAACATCGAATGTGATAACCAACAACGCAAATACTAGAATATAATTTATTCAGATTGTACATATTTTTCCAACAAAAAATTATCCAATCCATTTTCCGCCTCAATCGCAACTTTAATTGCGATTTGATAACATTGTTATCGCAAAATTACCAACTTCAATTTCATTCCTCCGAAAACAACGTAACTAAAAATGTTTCCATTTTTCCACTTTTTCCTCATTTTCAATCTCGTCTATTCCGTGAATTCCAACGAACCAAAATTTCCCCAAAACCAAGAATCCAAGGGAAATTCTTGGACCAAAAAATATTACCTCGCCTGTAATATCAGCGATATTCAAGATCTGGAAATTTTGGCTCCGGGGGAACGGAAAAAAATTCGAAAATGCTTGGTCGACGCGTTCAACGAAAATTTCCTGCTTCCCGGGCCTTTTTTGGAGGAGAAAAATTTCCAGTCCGCGAGGAAAGGTGGGAAATTTTCGCAGACAACGGAAAATTTGGAGGGCAAGGACGAAATAGGTGCGTTTTTTTACCAGATGAAAAACAACGGAAGTCACGAGTTTGAGAGACAGAAGTTGATAACGCAGTTTATGAACCCGAAAAATAAGTTGGTGAAGTTTATGAACGATGACGTGAATTGCAATGAGGATATTAATGGGGATCCGGAAATGTCGGACCCTGCGAAAAGGACTGGGCCTTGTACTTTGGGGCCCAAAAATTGGTTTTGGAGACAGTTTAGTATGTACCATGTGAAAAAACCGGCGATTTTTGTTTACGAGGAGTGAAAAATGAGGTTTGTAAATAAACGGAATTTCGGTTGGAAAGAGGGAGTTTTTTTTTGGGTGGAGGTTTTGGAGAATTTTGAAGTTGGGAAGTTGAGTTTTTTGGAACTTTTGGATTTCTGAGGGTTTCGAAAGTTTTGAAGCCTCGAAGTTCACGAATTTTGGGATATTGTAGTTTTGATGACTGAATTACGTAATTTTTGAAAATATGCAAATTTTGAACATTTACGAAGTTCTGAAAGTTTTGGTATTTTTATGTTTTTGAGGATATCATAAATATTTTAGTTTAATGCTAACTCCAATGTGTGAGTAAAATTTTCAAGTTTTTGATGTCTTAAACTCCACACTTCAAAAATTCGAATACTTGAAATTTCAAAGTTGAAAGTTCCCAATTTCACAAAAAAATAGTAACATTTTCTAGAATAAAAAAATTCGTTTTTGGTATACAATAAGAGGTTTTAATAAACCAAAGGTAACATCACATTTAGTTACAATACAAATTTGGTACGCTTTTTTAAAAAGATGATTCGATGGTATCCATCAAAGAATCTGGAACAAAAAAAAAAAATAGGAAGTTTTAAAAATCGAATTTAATATGTTGGCTATCAAAAACCGATTTTTATCTGTTCAGTCAACGACCAAGTAAACTTCAATTAGTTTCCAGAAGACCGTCGTTAATCTCATCATGTAAAAATTTTCAAATCTTACTAATACTGATATTTTTTTCAAATTAATTCCTCTTATCTTCAATTACTTTTTGTAGTGATTGGGAATTAAAATTACTTCTACTAGAAATGACCAATTACAATTTATTTTCTCAGTAATAAGTAATTAATTCCCAGTGTTGACACCTTAGAATTTTTTGAAGCTTTTTTTCATACAGCCTCGTCCTTTCGTAACTTTCAACACGTTGAAACGAACAGTTTTACTCAAAGGTCGACACTCGCCAATGGTAACGACGTCTCCAATTTCAACGTCTCTGCAAAAAGAAATCGACGATTTTTCAAATTTGTTCTCTGCCAAAATGCAAATTCACAATTCGTATTGTAGGACTACGAAAAATTTGAAAAATTGCCAAAAATGATAAAAAACTACAAATAATTAAAATATATTACAAAAAACTATGAAAAACTGCAGAAAGATACAGAACATGACATACAAGTCATTACGCAAAAATGCAGACAAATGATACAACAATAAAATCATTACAAAATGATACGAAATGATTACAAAACGATATAGAAAATAACAGTGCGCATAAAATTCGAATCATTCTCACTTGAAGGCCGGGGAAAGATGCACGGACATGTTTCTGTGCCTTTTTTCGAAACGATTGTATTTTCGTACGTAGTGGAGGTAGTCGCGACGCACGACGATCGTCCTTTGCATTTTCATTTTGAGGACTATGGCCGTGAGGATGCGCCCTCGAATTGACACGTTTCCAGTGAACGGACATTTTTTGTCGATGTAAGTTCCTTCGACTGCCTGTAATTCAACGAATAATTATTGATGGCTCGAATTTAGGTTCAGATTTTTAGAATTATTGTAATATGGCTAAATTTATACGGATATTAATGATTTAAAATGTTTTTTTGTTTTTCAGATTTTTTGATCGCATTTTCCGAGAAAATTCGAGTATCGATATTACTAGGGAACTAAGGTATGAAAAATATATCGAAGTATTAATAATTTGAGGCAATTTTTATGTGTTTTCGAACACTGATTTTTTTTCGCAATTTTTGAAATATTTGTTGAAATTTACATAAGTTCCATTTTTTAAGACAAAATTAAAATTTTCTCGAAAAATTTGAAAGTTCGTATATTTGTGAATATTTTTATACTTGAATTCTTATTTCAGATTTCAACACTGAATTTGTATTTAAAATTGAAAAATTTCAAAACTCAGTAAAAATAAAACTGTTCAAAATACAATATACTTAATTCTAGAAGAAAATATTATTTTTGTAATTGCAAACAAGTAGCTTTTTCAAGCAACTTTCAATAATTCTGAACCTGCAAAATTCATCAAAATAGAATTTGGATTAGAATAAAATCCAGACATGAAATGAATTTGTCAATTTTTAATTTTTAAGGTCTAGTTTTGAGATCGTCTTTAAAAATTTTCGAATTCTGGAATTCAAAACCTACCTCGCGAGGAGTTTTGACACCCAAACCCACATTTCGCGTGTAACGAGTTGCCTTTTTTTTGCCCCCCAACAGTTTTTTGTTCAAAAATACTGTAGGTTGTTTTTGGAATGCACGTTCAGTCTAGAAAACAAAATATATATTGAATATATTATAAGGAATATTAAGATTAAGAACAAGTATAAATATTAAAAAAATTTATATATATATATATATATCATTCAGATTCACAACTTCTGAATAAATAAATCAATGGATGGTGTGCATTTTTACGTACAATTTTTGTATTTTTTTGTAATTTACTGTAAAAAAATATGTAAACATACATACATTTTCAAAGAGAAGTTCACAAATTAAATTGAACTACGATAACATTCAAGTCAAGCATTTCTCGAACATCCAATATTGAAAATTTTCAAAATCTGTAAATTTTTCAAACAAAAAAACCGTTAACGTCGACCCAAAGCGGCCATTTTTTTCACAGTACAGTTTTTGCAACATATCTTTTCTCTCTTTCTTACTCGCGAAAACGGTAATAAAAATGTATCGGCATACATTTTCAAACGAAAACAGGCCCCTGATTTTCAATCGCACTTGTTCACATTTTCCACTATTGAAAAAAATTTTTTTGGCGCAATAACGGCTAAAAAAATTCCAAGTGTAATTTTTCTACTACATTTTACGAAAATTTGGCATCCAAATTTAGATACTGAAGAAAACAAACTTCGAGGCTTAGTATGCAGAGTGTACAAAATTGTTTTCGTTTTGACGCAATTAAATCCAATATTTGACAAAATTCAGGTACAGCTGCATTTTTATCACATGATACTCTAAAAATGCATGAATTTAAACAATTTGGTTATTGTTAAAAATTTTCAAGAGGTAAAAAAATTAGACGCGACGTATATATATTTTGCGCAGTTAAAAAATACAGCGATTCGCAAATATTAGGAAAATGCAACTTACTTGATGATCAGCCATTTTCCGCAACTTTTATAAAACCACACTTAAAAACAAACGATATTACTGAATTTCGTAAAAAACAATACAAAATTCCGCAAAGGTTCCGATATACTGCGATATACCCCCCGAATCCCAGAATCCCGATATCGACTTCCGGTCCCTCGCGGACCCTGACGAACTCGCCCGAAGGGCTCCGAAAAACAAAATGGCCGCCACCACCGAAACACCAAAAGCCCTCGGTGACAGAAGTGCCCAGTTTCGCGAAAAAATGTGAAGTTATCGTTAAAAATCCGTTGCCCAAGGTAATGGCTCCTCACCTCATCACGAAAATACGCAAATTAACGATAACGAGCGTCAATGACAGCGACGCCCTCGCTTATTCTCACTTTTTTCGTTCATAGCAGACCTATTTTTTTTTGACGTTTTGGTTGTCATTTATTATACTCCCACGAAATTCGTGTTTTAGGTGATCGTCGATTTTTGTCAGCTGCGATGAAAATCGTACGTAAATAAATAAAGTCGATTTTTGTTGATGTGCGAATTGTTGCGATGCATTTTTCACTTTTGTTGCGGATGAAAATATATGAACTGGTTCTGTGATAGATTTTGGAGATGATTATTGTTTTTGTTTTGTTTTTTCGGGAATGTTTCCTGTAGTTGATTTTAAGTATATGTGCAGTTTATGGATTTTGAGGGAATTTTTCGGGGACTTGTTTTGCAGTGATTCGGATTTTAATACATTTTTTGAGTGGGTTTTAAATATTGTCAGGGACGTAACGAGGATTTTTTTTAAGGGGTCAAGGATGTTAAAATCATAGACATTTTTTCATCGGTTTTATGAGGAAATTTTTTCGTTATTTTCATCAGTTAGTGGGATTTTTATTATTTATTCATTCGAGTATTTTTTATTATTTTTTTTTTCTTCTATAAGGCGTTTTTTTGAATGTATTTTATGAAATCTTGATTTTTATTTTGTTATCTTGAGAAAATTTAAAAATTCGAGAAATTTCGTGAATCATTGTTTTTCATTATGCATTTATTTATTTCCATCTTTTTCAATCTTTTTGTGAATTTAATTAATTAAACTGACATAACGATTTTTGCAAAGAACATGAAAATGCAGAAAAGCATGAAATTTTACATTTTTGTGGAAAAAATTTTTTGGACATTAAAATTGGAAACATTAATTCTTAAATCGTATACTAGGAAATTTTCATTTTTTGATTATTTTATAAGAAAAGATAAAGAAATTTGAATTGTTAATCAGAAAAAATCAAAATTGAAAATTTTCTATTTTTGAATTCGTTTTTTGAAAATTAGTAATCAATAGCTGGTACATAATCAAGTATTTTTTTAAGCTGTGAATTTTTCAATTTGAAAAATATCTGAAATTCTAGTGGCTAAATTTGCGACTACAATTTTTGAATGATGATTTTAAATTTGAGTTTTGTGTTTTCAATTTTTGAATTATTCATATTTTTAAGTTCTTATTGTAATCTTTCCATTGTTCTTTCATAATCACGAAAATTCGTAATTATTAGTTTACGAATATTTCGAGTATTTTTTTAAAAATCGATGTTTTTCCAATTTCGAAAAAATCTCATGCTCGAATTATTAATCATGAATTTCGCAATTCCAAGTTTTTGAACTTTAATTTTGTAACGAATTCCAAATTTTAGATTTTTGGATCTCTATTTTCTAAAATGATCAAAAATTTTAAAATCGAGAAATCTAAATACATTTAAAATTTTCATATTAAAAAAAATTCGTTCAGCTTCTTTTTTATAGTTGATATATCTTTTTTTTTATATTTTCACTTTTCTTTTATAGTGAAATTGACACTTAATTCTAACAATTTTCCATAAAAATTCAATTTTATGTAATTTTCAGATTTATTTTGTAGTTAATAATTTAATCTTAGACATTTCTCTTTCAGACTATTTTTAATCCATATTAATCATACTAAATCATCCAGTGACTGCTCTTTTTCGTGAAATACGCCTAGAAAAAAAAATCAATAGTAACAGGTGAACTTGAAAAAGTCCATATCCAATGCCGTTGTTTCAAATAACTGCTACTGCACAGAAATTTTAACCTAAAAATAACGGAAATTTACTGTTTTACTCAAAAAATCGTTCAATTTATTTCATATTCGCGTAAAAAATAATTATTACGATTTCTAAAATCCATTTTATTCAATTGCTTGAATGTTTTAAACCGTTGGATAAAACTTGAAAAAAATTTTTTATTTATCCGGATATTGAATTTCGATTTCCCTAAAAATGAAAGTAATTTATCAGAGTTCAATTCAATAAGTTTTAATTTATTAGAATTTAAGAGAAAAAATACGTTTCAACTCGAAATTGCACCAAAAATCAACATTTTTCATAAGACGTATAATACATTTTTTTCGTTAATTTTTGTGCATCCAAAGTTCTGTTTATTTGCTTCTGTTATAATTTTGAATACTCTAAAAATTCGAATTAACCAAATTTTCAGTCAAAACCCAAACGACGCAAATTGTATCAAAAAATCAAATTTTCATCTCCACTAAACTGCAAATAGGCAATTTTTTATTTCATAAACATCACAGCATGACAATAAAAAAAACTAAAAATCTTTAATAAAAAATCGCACCTATAAATAATGCAATTTCACCCACGTTTTTTCGTAATTTAATAATATTTCAACTAAAACGCACGAAATAATTGAGCACTATCTACTAAATTATACACTTTCTGAATCATTCAAATTTTCTGCACCCATATTTCAATTATTATCATCTTAATCTTCTAAATAATGTAAATGTATGTTCCATACCACAACTAGTACTACAACACGCTTGTTACACGCCTAGAAGAAAATATTTATGGTATAATATCACTCTATGAGGTTAAAAATCACATTAGATAAGAAAAACAAATTTTTTTGTTAATCAGCATTCGATCGAACATGAACATAATGCGCAAATTGCGCGGTGCTAACAGCGTCGGAGGCATGGCCGCAACGGGAAGTGGAAACATCGAGGATTGCCCGGGCCCGGCGAATTCCCAGCACACCGCGCTGGGCCTCATGCACCTCAAAAAACTCTTCGCCGAGTACACGCACCCAGCTCATACTTTGACCGAAGCTGAACGCGACGACAAACTTTACAAAATGCTCCCTCTGTTTTGCAAGGTCCGATTTCGTGATTAATTATGTACTCGATGTTTCTATTATTGACGATTTATATTATTTATCAGCGTATTGAAAATAAATATTCATGAAAATTTTGTATGAAACACGAAACGCCCTTTCCTGATCAAAAACTCAAAAACTCGTCTACGCCCTTCAGTGGCGGATCCAGGGGGGGGGGGGGCTATAGCCCCCCGCCCTAAAATTCCCAAAAATTCCCATAAATTTCTAACACAACCAGGAGTGTATTTCAATTGAAAATGAAATTTTTCGGATTTTGAATTCTCGAAGTTAGCGATCTTCGATTATGAATTTTTTAGATTTGATTGTTTCAGTATACCCTGATGAAAAAAAGTGACGGTGCAGCTACGATGCAGCGACCGTATACAGTCGCCACACCGTCACTTCGGTGACTGTATAAGTGACCGTGGGTTTTTTTGTTGTAATTAAAGGCCTTTCGAAAAAATTGGAAATTCAAAATTTGAAGAATTTGAAAATGTTGATTATTTCGATGAAATAATATTTGTGGGTTTCTCCAAGAATTACGAACATTGAGTTTTTTGGCAAGTTTGAAAATTTTGAGTGTTTCGAATGATTTGAAAATTTCAAGGTCTTTTAAAAATCTTCAAAATGTGGGTTTTTTGAGAAATTCGACGTTTCGGAGGTTTTTGAAGAATTTGAAAATTGTGAGTTTCGGGAAACATTCGAATTATTTTTGTTTTTTGGACAATTTAAAGCTTTTCGAGAAAATTAAAGAATTTCGTGTGCTCCAAATGATTCAAACATTCCAAGTTTTCTCACAAATTCTAAAATCATGGGTTTTCTGAAAAATTCAAAAATTTGAAGTTTTTCACAAGTTTCGGAAATTGTTATTTTTGGGTAACACTCGAAATTATTCAGTTTTCTGTGAAACGTGAAAATACAACAATTTTTGTGAGAATAAAACAGTTTGGGTTTTCGAAAATTTTGAGGAATTAGAGTTTCTCGAAAAATATGGAAAATATTGGAGTTTCACAGAAAATATTGAAATTTTGATTTTTTTGAGAAATCTCAAAATTACAAGTTTTTCGAATGATATAAAAATTTTAAGTTCGTTGGAAATTTTCAAAATTGTTAGTTTTCAGGAACATCCGAAAGTTTTGGGTTCTCGGAAAATTTTTAGAATTCGAAATTTTTGGTATATTTTGTGATTCGAATTTATTTGAGAAATTATGGAATCTGAAATTTTATGCGGGAGATTGAAAGGTTCCAAGTTTTTCGAAATAAAAATTTTTGAATTTGAGATTCTCAAAGATTTTGAATTTTTAGAAAAATTGGGAAATTCCGATTTTTCTGAAAATGTGGAAATATCGATTTTTTTTGGAAAATTTGAATATTTTGGGTTTTTTGGATATTTCAAAACTATTGAGGTATTTGAAAAATTTAATGAGTTAAATTTTTTATAAAAATTTTCAAACTTCGAGTTTCATGGACAGTTCAAAAATTCCGATATTTCAAAAAATTTTGAAAACTCCGAGATTTTCGAGAAATTGGAGAATTATTAGTTTTTTGGATAATTCGAGAATTTCATTAGAACTTGTAAAAAGCACGATAAAAAATGTTCACAACTTCCAAGTGACCGTGGGGCGACTTTGTAGCGACTGTGCGAAGTCATTCTTTTTCCATGAGGGTAGTGAAATATATATAATGAATTCGAAAGATTCCGAATGAAAAAAGTTGTTTAATATTGAAAATTTCTGAGGTAAATCTCGAACCTTAAGAAATGGAATTTTCAAGGTTTCGAATTCTAAAATCACAAATCATTAATTCGAAATTGCTGTGATGTCACTAGCCCCGTCGTTTGGACGTGGCTAGTGACGACACAGCAGTTTTCAAACCTCTGTAGCTCCCTCAATTTTTGATTAATCGAAAAAAAAAAAATACGTGTCGATTATTTTTTCGTATTCTACAAAACGGATATAATGGAAGTTGTTGTTCACTTTTGATGCAATGACTCTATTGACATAAACGTCAAGATTTTTCTAAATTTGATGTTTTTGAATTTTCTGAAAATTTGGGAATTGCTGGAATTTCTAGAATTTATCAAAGCTTGTAATTTTTCGAAATTCTGCAAGCTGAGTTGTAATATTATCGATTTTATCAATTTCGTTGTAAATTAATCAACTGTCTGACGTTTTCGGGTTTTCTGAAAATTTGAACACTTATATAAATCCACAGTGGCGGATCCGGTGGGGGGGAGTCTGTGGGGGCTATAGCCCCCCCCCCCCCAAATTCCCAAAAATATAAATTTCTAACACAACCAGGAGTGTATTTCAATCAAAAATGGAATTTTTTGGATTTTGAATTCTCGAAGTTGGCGATCTTCAATTATGAATTTTTTAGATTTTATTGTTTTAGTATAATGAAATATATGTAATGAATTCGGAAGTTTCCGAATGAAAGAAGTCGTTTAATATTGAAAATGTTGGAGTCAAGTCTCGAACCTTAAGAAATGGAATTTTCAAGGTTTCGAATTTCGAAATCATATCATAAATCCGAAGTTCGCAAAAATATTTGAAAGCTGCCGAGTGTTAAATTTGTTTATACTTGATACTTCCAAAATCTAAATTCTTACATTTCACATGTAAAATGCAATTTGAGGGATTTGGAATTCTCGAAATATTTCGAGAAAAAGTTTGTCATATAACAAATTTTGAATTATTCAAAATTCCACTGTTTTTAAAAAAGTGTTTCAAAATGTTCAGTTTCTCCAATCTTGGAATGTTTGGATTTACAGATTCAAATATTAAAATCTAGAATTTTCGGGAGTGAATCGTCAAAATTACGATATAATTTTGAATCTTAATTTTTACCGAATTTTCGACTCTTTGAAAACATACTAAAAATATTTCCAACTTAAAATATGATTTATCTTGAAATTTTTTAAATTCGAATTAATTATAATTATAATTATATATCGAATGTTATATACTAACAAAATATTAGATTCGTCGAGATTCTAAATTATCTTCATTCCAAAATTCAAACTCCAAATGAAGCGAAATTTCTCTTTCTTAGCAAGTTATTTTGAAGTTCACATCTTCTGAATTTTGCAAACAAAATTACTTGAATTTTCTGGATCTTAAAATTTCAGAGATTGATAATCTAAAATCAAGAACTTGGAATTTTGGATATTCTGGATTATAGGTACAAATTCTGAAATTTGAAAGTGTAATTTTTCAAACCTTCTTTTTTCAAATACGATTACAATGCACAAAAATTGAAAAATCGGTAAGTTAATACATTGCGAAACTGGAATTCATTAATTAAAATACTAAAATGAGGAAATATACACATAAATGACATCAAACTATAAAATTTTACTCTTCAAAAAATAGGAAATTCTGTTTTCAGAATTACCCCAGTTCATCATAAACTCAAAACGTTTCTATAAAGCTTTCCAATCTAAAAATCTTATTTCACATTTCCAGACTTCTAAACTTCGAAACTGCAAAATTTTCATGTAAACTTTGAAAATGTCTAAAACTCGAGAAGTATATCCAAAAATAAATGTTTTTTGGCATCATAATTCGAAAATTTCGTCATTCTTGTATTAAATTGAATTCAATCAAATCATTAATTGAAGCCAAATTGAAAAATTTTCATTTTTCATAACATAACAAAAACTTTCCCACTCTGAATTGTTAAGTGAGTCTAAATCTGTAAATGAAGTCTTACTCATTTTATTCTAAGGACTACTCGTTTTTCCCCTCTTTAAAAATTTTGTCGGGGACCCACCCCCCCCCCCCCCCCCCCAGGATTGAATCCTAGATCCGCCACTGATGTACCCGATTATTCTACTCATCGCGCGCAATATTGACGATTTACATTATTTATCTGCGTATTGAAAATGAAAATTCATGTAAATGTTGTACAAAACACGAAACGCCTCTCCCTGATTAATACACTTTCTTAAATAATAATAATCGAAATATTTTTAGGTATTCGGATCCAGCCCATCAGGAGACATGAACGAAAAATTCTGGGACATTTTGGCGTTCACTCAGCAAGTTTCCAGATTAATGGTATCGGAAATTCGACGCAGGGCGAGCAATCAGAGCACCGAAACCGCGAGTTGCGCAATTGTGAAATTTTTGGAAATCGAAAATAGCGAAGAATCAAGTAATGGATGGATGCTGTTGTCAGGGTTGAATCTTTTGGCAGCTGGGGATACTTCGCTCATACAAGTTGGTCGAAAACATTTTTGTTCACCAAGAAAATTCGTTAAAAATTGTTTTTCGAAGTTGATCAAACTTTAGCTTCTTAATTATTTTCACTGTTAAAAATGTTCAAAATGAAAAATTTTCAAATTCCAAAATCTTTCCATTTCTCGTAACACACTAAAATTTCCCACATTCGATTTTCAAAAATTTGTCATACAAAAAAATGTTACAGGCGATGACAACAGCTTCGGTACCATCAACCCTGGTCAAGTGTCTCTATTTATTTTTCGATCTACCGGAAATGAGCGAAGTGGAAGCCGACGTCGCGGACTCGAACAGCGAATTTACGCCTCGGGAACGAAGGATATTATTGCAGAAAATTTTTGTCCAGGTGCGAAATTGAAATTTTATGTTCAGTATAAATTAGTATAAATAATTAAAAATGGAATTTCATATAAAATAGACATTTAATATACATTTAATACATATATTTAATATAAAAATGTATATACATTTAATGATATTCAATTGTATTATTAATTCATTATTATTAATTATATTGGATATGCATATTTGATGAACATTTAATTTTTCATCATTTTGAGAACTTAAAAGTTTTTTAGGATTCCGGAAATTTCGAGAATTTTGGAAATTATTGGAAAATTTAAGAATTTTTCATACTTTGGAGATTTTCAGAAATTTTGAACAATTTTTGTAATGTTTCGAAATTTTTAGTAGATTTGAGTACTTGGAAAATTTTGAGAATTTAAGAAATTTTCGAAAAATCTAAAAATTTTGAACTTTTCGTTTACCAGTACTTGGTAAACATTCAATTTTTAATCATTTTGAGAATTTGAAAATTTTTTAGGATTCCGGAAATTTCGATAATTTTGGAAATTTTTGGGAAATTCAAAAATTTTTCATATTTTGTAGATTTTCGGAAAATTTGGACAATTCTTGTAATGTTTTGAAATTTTTGTCCATTTGAGAACTTGGAAAATTTTTAGAATTCAAGAAATTTCCGGAAAATCTGAGAATTTCGAAAATTTCCGGAAATTTATAAAATTTTTGTAATCTTTCAAATTTCTTAAGTAATACACTTTTACCAAATTTTATGAATTTCGGAATTTTTCGGAATTACGAAAATTCTTGAAATTCAAGGAATTTTGAGTATTTTGGAAATTTCAAAAATTCTCGATATTTCCAAAACCCTAAAAATTTTCCAAGTTCTCAAAAAAACCAAATATTTACAAACATTACCAAAATATCTAAAAATTTATATATTCACTATTTTCAAAGTTATAATTGTGTTGAATAGTAAACATAATAATAATAATAATAACAACAACAACAATGATGATGATGATAATAATAATAATAATAATAATAATAATAATAATGATAATGATAATGATAATGATAATGACACATATTTAAGTATGAAAAATAAAATTCTAACGTTGAACAACAGCATTACAACAGTGATGTTGATTTCTAATGGATAGCCGAATTAGAGAATTAAATTCCCTTCCCAGAGCCAGAAATAATTTCGCAAGTTCGCATTTTTTCATCAAAATAATTGCAGATTCGTATTTTCTGACCTCGAAAACCTCCCATGTGGTCCAATGAATTAAAAAATCGGATGGAAATTGAATGAGATACGCCCGGCTTGTTGAAAAAAACTCTAAATAATCAGTACTTGCAAAATTGATGCAAACGAAGAAAACTGCTTGCGGAATTTACTTTTGGGGCTTAATAGAACCACTTTTTGATAGTTCGAGACTAATACAAATGTTGTGTTGAACTGTGTCATGAAAAATTTAATTTTACGTAAATTATGAATAAAATTTTCATATTGCAGCTTTTGGTTAGATTGTGCAGTCACCCATATCCTGCTGAGGAACTGGCCAGAAAGGACGACCTGACGCTTTTATTTTCGGCGATCACAAGCTCCTGTCCTCATTACAACGTCATGTGGCGCAAAAGCGCCGCCGAGGTGCTGATGACCCTGTCGCGCCATGGACTCACGCAGAACGTCGTGTCTTATATCCATAGTGAGTTTGGTCACCATGTCCAAAATCAGCGCGGATTTGTAAAACAGTTGATTTTTTGTGAAAAACCAAGATATAAGTTCCTTTTGCGTTTTTGTCTTGAGTCTAAAGTTCGAGAGTTATCGATGTTCGAAGTTTGACAGGCAGCGCGCGGTGCGGTAGCGTCTTGAACTAAGTCAGCCACGCCTTTTTTTCTGATTGGTTAACTTCGATTGTGAATAACTCTGTTGTTTTCGAGTTTAGAGGAAAATGACTGAGGAACTTTCGTCTTGAATTCTGAAGGAGAATCTGTTGTTTTTGGGTTTTGAGTTAATGATGGTATATTGCATTTTTTGCAGATAAAGGCTGCATAGCGCTCTGCGTGGAAAATATGCAACGCGTACCTGAATTAGCGCCCTTAGAAATAGTGGAGATGTTTGTGACCGTCTTCTGTTTCCTCAAAGACTCGAGCGAGGTCTCGCAAACTCTTTTGGACGACTTCCGGGCTTGCCAAGGATACATTTACTTGTCGGAGTTCCTTCTAAAGTTCGTTTCCTGAGACCAGGGCTTTACAATTTTTTCTTAATTTTATGCTATTCAATAATTACTTGTCTCATAATAAGCAATGGTTGATGATTATAATAGTGATAATTATTAATTACTTAATCGTACATACAGGGGCGGATCCAGAAAAATATTTCGGGAGGTGTTTTCAAAATCATTGTGTACCTCATATTGATATTTTTCATATTCATTCAATGAATTATCAGTATTTATAAACTAGATTGAATGTCATTTTTCAATTTTTCGATAGATCTTTGAATAACACTTCTGAGTTAACTAGAGTTAATTCTGGATTAAGCAGAGTTTGTTTCGAAAAATTGTAAACCTCAAACTATCTACTTGAAATTTGAACATCAATCTTGAAACTGGAAAGTTCAATGTTGAACTTGAAACTTTCAACGTGAACATCAAACTTGAAATTACAGATTTGAACATCGAACTTGAAACTCGAAATGGCCACTTGAAGCTCGAAACTTCGAATTTCAACATCGAATTCAGACACAAATTTGAAACTTGAATTTCAAATTCGAAACTTCAAACTTTAAATTCAACTTTGAACTTCGAATGTATGAACCTCGATCATCTATTTTAGCTTTGAACTTTGCGCTTTGAATTTAGAGTTCAAATTTTAACATTGAGCTTCGAACTTTAATACTCATAACTACAGATATCCAACTTAAACGTTATACTTTAAATTTTAACTTTAAACTTTGAGTATAAACACTATGAACATCAAACTTCATATTTCAAACTTCGAACCTATAAATTGAATTCTACGTTTCAAATTCAAAATTTGAACTTTAAACTCCAAACTTGAAATTTGAACTTCAAACTCCAAAATTTGGATTCAAACTGTAAACTCTGAACATAAACCTCCAACATAAAATTTGAACTTCGAACTTCAATCTTCGAATTTAATCTCTAACCTTGGAATTTGAACCTCAAACATCAAATCAGAACTTTAAACATCAAACTTGGACAGTGGACTTCAAACTTTCATTCTGGACTTCAGATTCCCAGTCTGAACTTTAAATTTCGAATCCGAACTTCAAACTTTGAATATAAACTTCATGTTTGAACTTTAACTTCGAACTATGAACTTCAAATTTGAACCTCAACCTCCAAATTTTACATTCAAACTCGACACTCCGAACTTTGGGTTTAAACTGTTAACTTCCAATATGATTCAAATATGAAATTAAAACGTTATATTTCATATTCTCAATTCGAACTTTGAACTTTAGGTTCTAGATACGATTAAAAACTCTCTGCATACATAGAATGAAAATATTATAGCATGATATGCTAGAATAGGGTGATAACCATCGAGATTGTATTTGCATGATTACATGAGCATTGTTCTTTCTAATCAGTTACTGTTTTGTATAAATGATTTTGGGAATGATCATCCAATTTTTTTTTTAAAGACACGCGCCGACAAAGTTGGAGCAAGACGGAAGATCGGAGGCCCAGGACGCTATTAGAAACCTGGTGCTGATGTTGGTCTCGCTGACGATGTGCGGGCACACGGAATTGAAACCAAGTCAAGCGAGCATGGGCTCTCTTTTTCAAATGCTCAACTTCACGCTACCACAGCCGAGTAACAGGGGTAAATTTTTTTTTATTATAAGAATTGGATATTATTGTCGAAACGCCTCAAGGCCATGGGTATGATTCAGAAACAAGGAAATTGGCTCCCGTATGAGTTGAAACCGAGAGATTTTGAACGGCGCTCCAATATATGTGGAGCAGCCTATTTTTGTATCGTCGTTATAACATCATTTTACCGTCAGTTTGAACTATGATGGTGTGATGATGATCAAATCTTTGATTGATTGTAAATTAATAGAAATGGAATATTTTTATGATAGAATTGATTTTTTCGATTGACTCTCTTAATTTTTGACAATTGAAATGTTTTTTGTGAGAAAAAAAATCCACCGAGCCGGGAATCGAACCCAGGACCTCCCAATTTTATGTCGAGTGCTCAGTTGGTTAGAGCACCCGACATGAAATTAGGATGTCCTGGGTTCGATTCCCGGCTCGGTGAATTTTTTTTTTTTTTCGCAAAAAACATTTTAATTGCCAAAAATTGAGTGGGTAAATCGAAAAAATCAATTTCATCATAAAAATTATTATTAACCCATTGACAATCGATTGTAGAAATAGAAAAATCGAACTTTTAAAATTTCGAAATTCTAATACATATTGCTGGAACTTTCGAAACTACAGGACTTCATGTTCCTTAAAAACTTGAAAATTTAATTTGTGTAATAATTCCAGCATCACATGGTTATCAATCTGAAAAAATTTACCCCATCAAATTCTATATAAAAAATTATTCTCTTACAGGCGGCAGCGTGAGGAATATTCAAGCATTCCAAGTCTTGCAGTCGGTGTTCGTAAAGTCGAGCTCGACGCTTTTGTGTTGTACGATACTCGACGCAATATCGAGCGTCTACCACAGCGACAACGCCAATTATTTCATCCTGGAAGGACAAAACACCCTTTCCCAATTCGCCGAGAAAATACACCTGAAGAGCCCGGAAATTCAGGAAAAATTTTTTCAGCTCCTGGAGTTCATAGTGTTCCAGTTGAATTTTGTGCCTTGCAAAGAACTCATATCGCTGTCGATATTGCTCAAGTCGAACAATTCCGTTAGCTGTTGCATCATGTGCATGGAAACTCTTCTTAACATTCTGAGGTATAATGAAAAAAATGTTTTCTAAAGTTATACGTAAATCTGTAAGTTATGTGTGATCTCGAACAACAAAAAATAGTGGATTGTGTACACTGGTTGAGAAACGTACTGTAAATTATAACAATTTTATTAATGTCCGAGAAATTATACACATTTGTTAAGATTTCTTACACATTTTGAGAATCTTTAAAGTTGTAAAATTTTCGAAAAAATTTCGGACAAGTCTAAACAAAATCGCTAGTATTCGTGAAAATTCTGCAGAATTTTGTAACAATCGAAAAAATGTTTCAGATTATATATTTTTTGAATTTTTTAAAAAATAAATTAAGAGAAGTTTCTATTAGTTGGTGGAAATTTTTATAATTTGGTAAACCTCTAAAAATATCCAATACTTTTCTAGAATTTTGAAATATGTCAGTAAATAAATGAAATTTACCGAATCATTGTGTTATAATTTATTTCCAGACACAACATAATATTTAAAGAAGTATACAGAGAAGTCGGACTTTTGGAAGTTTTCGTGACCTGTTTGCAAAGATACGCAACACTTTTGAAGGACAAACAATCTTCGCAGGACCAAGGTTTAGGTAAAATTAATTTTTAGTCATTGTAAAAAATTGAATACGTAATCTGAAAAAATTAAAATTAGATAAAAAATATCACTACTAGTCTATTTTCCATTCAAAATACACAAATTTGGAGTATGCATTTTTTCTTTCAATCTATGATTCTAAAATGTATATTTTTTTTCCAAAATGTACAGTTTGTATGTATAAACTTTTTCTTAGTTTACAAGTTTAGAGTACATGTATTTTTTTTCCTGAAGTGTACATTTTTTTGAGAATGTATAATATATACAAATTTCGAAAGTTTCAGAACATGTATTCAATTATTATAATTGATAGAATTCGTTATTTATATAATTATATTGACATAAATATATAAATAACGAATTCTGTCAATTGTAATAATTAAATACATGTTCTGAAATTTTCGAAATTTGTATGTACATTCTGAAGAAAAAATGTACACTCCAGGAAAAAAATGTATACTCTAAAATTGTACACTAAGAAAAAGTTTATACATAAAAATTGTACATTTTGGAAAAAAAAATATACATTTTGAAATTATAAGATTGAAAGAAAAAATGCATACTCGAAATTTGTGTACTTTGAATGGAAAATAAACTAGTAGTGATTTTTTTCATCATTACATTTTTTCAGAATATATTTATATTATATTCATATTTATATTTATATTTCAATTAGATTGACAAATGCTATGGAATTGATATCAACAGAATAATTTTTTTCGTTTCAGAGTATAAAATGTGCTCGAAGCAAGAGCGAATGGGAAATTTGGTGATCGAGTCTCTGACGACGCTTTTGGGTGGAAACGTGCAAAACGCGAACGTTTTCAGGGAGTGCGGAGGCGCCCGATGCGCGCACAATTTGGTTCCTTACACGGATTGTCGACACCAGGCACTTGGAATCGTCCGGGAGTTGGTGCTCAGCGCTGGCGGCGACGACGATATGGCCACTTTACTCGGGGTCATGCATTCGGCACCGCCCCACGCTCTTCTCCTCAAAACGCACATTCTTAAGGTGGCTTTCGAGTCGATTTTGAGAACTTGGAGAGTTTTTGGGAATTTTAGAAGATTTTTTAGGTTTCTGCAATAGTTTTAAAGATTTTTGTGGATTTTACAGAATCCATTATTTGTTTGTACAGAATTTGGATGAGGTTTTGAAAATGTGTTAGTCGTTTCGAATAGTTTTGAATATTTACAATTTCGATAATTTTTAAATATTGAAAAAAAATATTTAAATATATTCAATATATTATATCAAACATATTTTATATATAATATATAATATTCAAAATGTTTTTGAAATATTTTTAAAAATTATCAAGTAGAAAAATACTATTTTTCAGTCCCTTCTCTCGTGTCTTCGAGAATCGCACAGAACGAGGACAGTTTTCCGAAAAGTTGGGGGTTTCGTCTACGTCATGTCGGTTCTCGTTTCTCTCGAAAGTCAGCTTGGACCGCAAGAATATTCTTCGTCCGAACCTTGCAATGACATCATCCAAAGAAACCCCCAAGACGAGGCCCAAATGTTGACATTGCTTCACGTCGTCTTTCACACCATCAGCACCGCGATGCGTTTTGAACCCGCGAACGCCAAATTTTTTCATCATGAGGTGAACATAATAACACGGACGTAAATAATATTCGAAATAAAATTGTGGATTTAATTTATTCATTATAAACTAATTTATCAATTCATATTATTATTATTTGGAGTTATTCATTTATTTATATGATGAATAAATTGATACATAAATTATTTATAATAATAATTTCTACCTTCTGATGAATGGAGTACTAAAAAACTGTACAAACTTCCATGTTTTTCAAAATTTATTTAACTTTTACACAAAATAATACATCAAAATTCAGTTATGATGGCAAAATTAGCAAAATTTTTCATCTGTCAACAAAATCAAAATTTACTTAAAATATCTTCGAATTTATTAATTGTTAAAAAAAAGACTATGATTTTTGCCAATTTATCTGACAAAATTGTTAATTAGAGTTAAGCAAAGAAAATTGTTAATAGAGTTAAAATTCAACAACTTGCAACAATTGATGCTTTTTTGCAGATCTGCCAATCAAGTTTGTGCGACACTTTGCGTCTTCTGGGGTGTTTCTCAGCGAAGACGAAACTTTTGGAAACGAATATAAGATTGCAGCAAAATTATCACGGGATGTGGCTTTCACTGTTTTCGGGAAACGTTCTCGAGCCGGTTTTCTCGAACGACGTTCCTGCAAATTTGGGATACGCCTGTCTGTTGATGCGACTTTTGTATGATGTGGCGTTGGACAGTTTTGACAAACCGAATTTCGCCGGGGTTGGAATGAGGTCGCCGGTGCATAAACAGTCGAGCATTGAGGTGTTTATTATGTTTTTAATGTTAATAATCAAAACTCCGTGACAATTGACTCGTCCAAGAAACGCTGGTTCAGCTGTTTAACACAAAATAGTACATTGTGTAACAAGTGGGCAAAATAGGTTAATCCGTGAGTGTAAAGTTTGGAACATGAGACGGAGCCGAACACGACTGGAAATTTTCGAGAAGTTTGAAATCTTTCGAAATACTCGAAAATTTTTAAGATTTTGAAAATTTTGTTGAAATTTTGCGAATTTTCGGTCATTTTTGGGAATTTTGGAAATTCTCAGAATTTTGAAGATTTTTGGAAATTTTGAGAATTTGGGAAATTTTCGGAAATTTTACGAATCTTGGGAAATTTTGGAGGATTTTGAGAATTTAAAAAATTTTTAGAATTTTAGAAATTTTCAGACGTTCTAGGAGTTTTTATTAATTTTGGAAATTTTCGGAAATTTCAAGATTTTCGGAAATTTTGGAAATTTACAACATTATTGTAAACTTGCGAATTCTGGAAGTTATGTACATTTACCAAATTTTTTAAATTTTCGAAATTTTGAAAATTCTCGAAATTATCGAAAATTTGAATACTTCAGGAATGTTGAAAATTTCCGGAAATTTTTGGAAATTTCAAGATTTTAGAAAATTTCGGAAATTACAGCATTATTGTAAACTTGCGAATTCCGGAAGTTGTGTACATTTACCAAATTTTTTTAATTTTCGAAATTTTGAATACTTCAGAAATGCTGAGAATTTTCGGGAATTTTTGAAAATTTTAAGAATTTTGGAACTTTTCGGAAATTTTGAGAATTTTGGAAATTTTGGGAAATTTTAGGGAATTTTGAGAATTTAAAAAATTTTCAGAATTTCGGAAATTTTCGGAAATTTCAGAAATTTTTGGTTATTTTGAAAATTTTCAAAAATTTTGAGATTTTCGGAAATTTTGGAAATTTACAACATTATTGTAAACTCGCGAATGCCGGAAGTTGTATACATGTACCAAATTTTTTAATTTTCGTAATTTTGAAAATTATCCAAATTTGAGAAATTTTGAATGCTTCAGAAATGTTGGAAATTTTCGGAAATTTTTGGAAATTTTGAGAATTTTGGAAATTTTGTGAAATTTTAGGAAATTTTGAGAATTTTGAGAATTTTCAGAAATTTGGAAATTTTCAGACATTTTAGAAATGTTTGGTTTTTTTGGAAATATTCGGTAATTTTAAGATTTTCGGAAATTTACGGAATTTACAACATTATTGGAAACTTGCGAGTTCCAGAAGTTATACACATTCACCAAATTTTATGAATTTTAGAAATTTTTCAAATTCTTAAAATTTTGAATATTTGAGACATGTTGAAAATTTTCGGAATTTTGAAAAATTTGTGGAGTTCATAAAAGTTTCTTGAAATCTCAAAACTTTTCCATGGTTTGAAAATTTTCCAAAACTGGTGCGGATATATTTCCAAAAACAGTTCGAAAAATAGCGTTTTGCGCACACTTATTCCGCACTGCTAAACTATATTGATGAAAAATGCCATTTTGCGTCTACATTTCGTGCATGAAAAAGGGCCACCTTTATGCATGTGTAAAAACAAAAAACATTTTCATTCAACGCCCGCAAGAAATATGTAATTTCGTGGCCCTGCTGAGAGTGGACGAAATAATGGATTACCTGATTGTTGACGTATGGCATGCAAGTGATGTACTCGTTTGCCCACTGGTGGGCGAATAAGCTCTTCGCCCACGCTCATCTTAACGACCTATAGCTATTTACTCACTTACGCTCAGTTTAGCGACCGTTTACGCACGGATAATGGAAACAAGATGGCGGATGAGCGACTCGACATATATCGAAACGTCAAACTCCCCAACCCTAACC
>JAPYZK010000279.1:0-30832 GCA_030522785.1 Platygaster equestris
GCGTCTTTCTTGAGAGCAACTTTCTAGCACGCAGAGTCTCCGTCGTGACTCTGCTTGGTGCTGTCTGGTCTAGCTCCTTGGGAGAACCGGGAATTCAAGTTTTAATGTAAACCCATTTACTATGATTCATTGATTTGAATATATCGGACGATTATTTAATTATCTCTCGTTAATTCATTATAATTCCCGTCAACAAACTCGTATTTGTTTCCCTACTTCGCCGGGTTGTTTTACCAACGCGGAAGTACTGACAGCGAACTCTCGACTCTGCGGAGGACGCGACCAGGAGGTCGTCCGAACGCGATTCGTGGATTCAATCATTTTCGGAAACCCCTTTCTAAATTATTTGTGTTGTCAATTCGAGTTTTAAACCCGGGTTGTCACATATACATACATACTTTTTCATCGTTACGTGTTCGTGTAACGTTCATCACACTCCACACATGATTGCTTTGAACTGGTCTTAGTGGAATTGTGTATCATTCTATTTTTTAACAATTAATGATCAATTATCCAAATGAGTCAATCAAAAAAGGTTGTTAACGAAATTTGTAATGACGGGATTCTTCTTTCTATTAGTTCCGCAGGTCAATTTGCTCAAGACTGGCAAACTTGCTCGCGACCGATGCTATTTTCGCGATAGTGGAGGGAAGTAACTTTGATGTAGGTAAAGAGGTTATTTACATGAAACATAAGCAGGAAGTTGGTATTATGGGTAAGACGGTCGAGTCACTATCATACCTCTTAACTGTCTATGGCCTAATTGATAAGTCCGTTGGAAATTGAAGGGGGGAGAGTTACGGTCTACGTGCCCCTCGTATAACATCTAGCAGAATTTTATTCCCCATTCTTCATCTGTACAAATGTTTATTTGGGGTCGATGCAGAAAACACTCTTGTAAAAAAAATCTCACGGCTTTTCCGTGAGACAGAGGTACGTATGTTATAAACGGAATGAATATTTTCTGTGAGAGGAAGTACATATGTAGAATCTGATAGGAGTACAGTGATTTTTTGAGTTTGTTAAAAGTGTTGAAGTATTGATGATAAAAATAGGAAAATGGTGCTTGCCTCGTCATTGTAAGCGAATGAAGTCTTCGTTTTTAATTATACTATATGTATGAAATTCGGAAAAGATAGGGCAGCCTGAAGAATTAAAGAAAGATTCTCCCGCCTGGGCAAGTGCCTCCAGGTTTCAGAACTGAGATACTTAATGTACCCGTAGATGAGAAAGGGTGCTGGCTCTTTGAAGGCAATACTGCCGATGAACTTCCGGGTAATGGGCAAAGGCGTCGAACAGGAGAGGCGGGCTCACCTCGTGCAGGAGCACGAGGTCAAGGACCAGGAGTTGGTGACCCGCAACGAGCTTGTGAGCTTGAGTGAGGTACTGGGCCCTCGTCGAATTATCACTGTCTGAATTCTCACTGGTCTTGCGCTAAATATTGAATGCAAAGACGTTGCGACCAAAACCGCGTTCCTGAAGATATAAAATTCACCCTATGTCAACTTCCACTAGCAGCCAGTATGCTTCAATCGCCGGCAAACCGGACATACCCGGGGGGAATGCCTCCAGCTGCGCAATTACGAAGTTCATCACTGTTTCTGGTGTGGGTAGAAAGGGTTTTAGGCTCAGCCAGAGGCCATGCTGCTGCCAGTCTCATGCGCTTCACGTCGCCAAATGGAAACAACAGCACCAGCACTAAGAGCTATCAAGGAGGACAGTTCCGGGAACCAGCTCTACCCTGATACTGCAGTTTCGAAGCTCATCTACTCAGATGTCAAGTTTTGTTCCGTTGTCATAAGAAGTTTCGATTCTTTCATTCTTATTTCCAATTACTATTCAATTTTTTTTCCACTGTATCGTCAGCGTTTTTTAATGGTACCGGTGAGAAACAAAATTTTGGCACAGGTTTAAAGTTTTTTAAATTCCTTTTTTTTTGGGAAGCGGCGAGTAGAATATCCCTTTCACCGAAATCGTGCCGGGTCGTAATGAGAACAAACTCCTGATAAACGGATGATGTTCCTTACAAACAACCCCAGTACGAACTAATTGTTCTGAGGTTAAGTTTCTTATTATGTGAAAAAAGATTCCATCTACTTCTTGTTTAGCATCTGGCTCATAACTCTCGTTCGTGTGAGTGAGGCATGAATGCATAAAGGGTAGCAGTAGTCATTTTGATTATTTTGGATTCGAAAGATTCAGTGCTCCGATTCTATCCATATTAAGTCCATTTTTGACGGGACCCCCCCCCCCCTCCCTTTCTAATTTGTTTATAGTGAAACAGTGATCTTTTAACCGTAAGAAAGGGTTATTTTATTTAAAATTATGAACAGATGGTGATTTGATTCGAAAGCCAAATTTTAACTACCGCGATTATTCGTGAAGCTCGTGGGCTCGGTCTCGAACAACAAAGCAAAATTTAAAAACTTAGTTGCTTGAGAAAAAATAGACCTAGTTCATGAAGAAGTTCTCGCCCAGCTCTATGGACACGAGGTGACTGGTTTGATGATCTTTTTTTTTATTTTTCTTGTTGAACTTGGCAAAGCTTGAAACTTCAGGAATAATAACAGACAATTGTAAAAAAAAATTACTCGGAAATATCTCTCCATGTTCAGAAAGCCGTACTCCGTACTATGTACTTGTACTATCCATATCGAGCAAAAAAACAATTACTGGAAAAACCTGCACTTTTGAAGAGGGTCAGTACGACGGGATTAACGTAGGGGTGATCAGGTTAACGAGCAGATGCAGGTTGGAAGTGCACCTAATCGTTAAGACGTTTCTCATGCAGGAAGAGCGTGGAAGAACACTTCGCAACCGATCGTGAAAATAAACAAGAATACAGGAGGTTACAAGAGATTCAGAATGATAGGACGTGGAACAGTACCAAAAATAAAAGGACGAGAAAGCAATGTCAACTCGCTGGAAAATTAATGACCATGCTGTCAGGAAAATTCATGAATGAATTACGAAAAGATCAAACTCTGAATATTTCATTGGTTCGAGTATTCGGAGTCAATTTTTTCTTTTCGGTCCTGTTGGCGTTTCTTTCCGGAAGGTGTGTGATTATCTGGTAGATCATATTTGGGAGCTGATCGGAGACGTAGATTAAAGTAGCGATGGATTGTAAATAAAAGAACTCTGGTAATTTATGTCACACATCGTCATTTTATTGTGTGGAGCTGGGCAGGTACACGTAATACACGAAGATGTTGAGAAGCAGAGTATTTTGACTATGAAAGAAGCGACGATTTTCGTCTCCCGCGCTCTATCGTAACAGGTCTCGCGGAATCTCCAATGAACAGTGATAACATTTGAAAATCTGTTCAATGTTGGAAGAGTATTAGGCGACAAAATAATCGTCTCTAAACTTAATCAGCGGAACAGTTGGTCCTAGGCACAAATGTTGAAATTCCTGTCGATGGGCTTAGTATGACGGAGATTGTCGTAATTATCAGAATTACTCGCTGGAAAAAGTGTTGCCTTGATAGTGTAGAATATAGATGATCAACGTAACGGTCAAGATCCATTGTGAGGCGGTACTGAAACCGTGCTTCACTTCAATTTAGAAATCGATCATCACGTTCCAATGGTCAATCATAAAAGATTCAAGCTATACCAGCCTATCAACAACAGGTGTGTGTAAGGCTATTGTCGCTGAAAAATTTTGTTTTGACGATCACAAGTGGTACAGTTTCCAACACGTTCGCCCAATCCAGTGTCGACAGTGTTTCTCCATCAACATGTGCGATCCTAAAGCTCAGACAGCTCAGACAAAATGCAATAAATTCTCACGAATTTTTTCAGAAAAAGAATGTTCCTAAAACCATGTAAATAAAAAAAATATATTCTTTGGATAAAAGCTGTCAGCACGTAAATTCATTGAATGTTGTCAGTCTTGTCGCAAATCGATTCCTCCATACGATTAAGGGGTGAAAAAAAGAAGAAGGTCAGAATGAGAATTAATTAATCACACGTTTGTGAAAGATACTGCAGTATGAGTATGGAACAAAAAGAATCTGGTCACATGTGTTTCATGCAACGGTTGAAAATACGTAAAGAAAAAGTAGGAGAGATATTCACTTTTTTTTGGATTGAATCGATAAAATTGTAAAGAACATTGGTAGGTTATATTCTGTCAATTAAGCAGTTGTGCAGCAAAGTTCTACAGATTGCACAGAAGATGAAGACTTGTGAAATGGGTGCAATTCTTGCGGTGTTTGCAAACATGTTTTATCAGAAGGGAAACACAGTACGACAACTTCTTTATTCGACGATACGTGAAAATTTCATTCAAGTGAAAAGTATTGCAATTGCGCATTATGTTTCAGGGTTCGATGCACAGTTCATTCCAATATTTCTACCTGATGATTACAGTAGCTCCAACGAGAAACAACAGTTGAAATTAATGGTTCCAAAATATAAAGTATGAAGTTCAGAATAACCTTTTCCGTGGACAGTTTAAATCATTTTTGAATGAGTGAAGACGATTTTTCACTCGCGTTTGGTTTACAAAAAGATTCGGAAAAAGGAAATTTTCCATTCGAATTGATTCTTTCGAAATATTTACAAAAACGATCCGGAACAATACCAAGAGGAATTCGTGAAGTACTGTCACACCGACGTTGAGATTTTACGCCTTGCGTGTTAAGTATTTCAAAAACCATTTTCAGATGAAACCGAAGTTTGTCTTCTGACGCAATCAATCACTATCACATTTGCGTGTATCACCGTTTTTGGAACCAATTTTAGTATAGAAGGAGCCATTGGTATTGCATCACAGAATGGTTATCACTCAGCCGACACTTAATCAAAAATCGGTATAGAATATTGTGTTTGGCTTAAGCATGAGCTCAAACATCCCATAAAACATGTTGGTCAAACACGGAAGGTCTCCTTAAAGGGTGGTTTCCGTGTAAAGGGGTTTGACAAAGTAACAAACATAGGATACGAATTTTGAGGTTTATGGTTTCACAGTTGCGAATCTTGCTACAAGTGCCAAGTTTCTCATACAAAAGGGCAATAGATGGAAGTAAATTGAATTCTCGTCTAGAAGATACTAAAAAAAAAAATTGATTTGCTGGAAAAGTGAGAATACAATGTCGTCACATGCTGGGAATGCAAGTTCAGCAATTTGAAAGGCGCGAACTAAACCATGAAAAAGAAAATCTGAAATATCATCGAATTTAAAAAGAGGAGCCATAAGTCACAAAAGATGCGTTTTTTGGGTGGGCCAACGGGTGCAGGAAATTGTGACATGAATGCATCGACGAGGGGAAAGAAATTTGTTACATTAATGTTGTATCGTTATTCAACGGCCGCAAGAAATATGTTATTTCGTGGCCTTGCTGAGAGTGGACGAAATAATGGATTACCTGATTGTTGACGTATGGCATTCGAGCTATAAACTCGTTCGCCCACTATTAGGCGAATAAGCTGATCGCCCACGCTTATCTTAGCAACCGACAGCTATTGACTCACTCACGCTTAGTTTAGCGACCGTTCACGCACGGATGATGGAAACAAGATGGCGGACGAGCGACTCGACATATATCGGATCGTCAAACTCCCCAATCCTAACCTTAAAATTGAAAAATTGTGTATTGCTGTAATGTTTTTGTTGTTTTTCACAAAAGCGTCGAATGAAGTTATAATTGATCCCGATGTAAATCGAAGCAACGTGATGAATCATTCGTTTTCAACTCCCTAAAGTACGCGGCGGAGCTCGAAGGGCGATTGTTGCGTCAATCGATTGAGTAACACATTATTTCTCCTCTCTTCCAGCAGGGCTGCCAAATTACATGTTTCTCGTGGTTGTTAAAAAAAATATTGTGTGCGACTATTAGTCGAAATAGAAGATTTTACTCGCGTGTTACCAAACTTGCTACGCTCGTGAGGAGATCTCCACGCTCAAGGAATCTTTTCTTTCTCTCACTAGTCGCGCAATATACTATTGTACCCTTCGATTCAAATATTTGGGAAATGACAATACAAGTACAACTCGCTTACGCTTCATTTTCATCTAGTCATACTCAACATTAGGCTGATTATGAAGAATTTTCGATAGTTATGATGAGTGAATTAACCGTAACTAGAGTCAATGGTTACTCAATTTTCGATTATCTTCCGTCCAGCATACTGTCAATAGTATAATGAATAATCTATTCTTAGTACAACTTTCGTTTAAACTTATTGTAATTAATTAATAAACTTGATTTCGGTCTCACTTTTAGTCTTATTTAAAATCGATTGTAAGTGATTTTTGTCAATTCCTATCCAGTATAGTTTTCTAGAGCATTTTTCAATATTTTTTACGTTACAACAAAGCAGTAATCGATGGGTATATTTAATGTTAATTTTTGCCCCATTCTCATCCAATTGGTACCTAATATCGGGGGAGCTACAGCGCATTGTGTAAGACATTAATAATTTCGACCTGTAATCAACAACGAATGCATGATTGCAACGAAGGCGCGCGTTACTACAACGCTCGAGTTGACACTTCCACAAATCAGCGCATTTTCACGACGATTGCTTGATCTAAATATTGTTGACCTAAATTGCGACCCTTTCTCCCATTTCTCTTCTTTCTCCCACGAACTCGTGCCCAGAAATCGGATATAAATATCGAGACTCGATGAATCGAAGTCCGACTCTCCACCCTCTTCGATTCCAAAGCAATTCTTTGAAGAAGTCACGCTGCAGAAAAATGTGACCTTGACGAAAATATTCCGTGTGCTGATCTTTTCCGTGGTTTTGCTAGAAAAGCTTCTAGAGAGCTGCCCAAGTACTACGAATTACTAAAAAGAGAGTTAACTATCTTTTTATGACGCAAACAAACAAGATTTTTTGAGATCGATTGTATCAAAAAGATCCATTCTGTCAGTTCTCTTCACATTTGACCTGACGCACTAACAGACGTTACAGAATGTGAATAAAAAAATGACGTTCATAGTACATGACCGCCTTTTCGAAGTAGTGCTTATTTTGAGAAACGAAGAGTTGCAGTCCGAGGCTAAGCCGAGAACTGTCATTGTCCCAGTATAATTAGCTTTTGCCCGAATGAACGGTACTGTATTCTACGCGACGAGGACCGATAAAGACTTTGAAGTAATACTTTCAAGATTAGAGTTGACATAACGTCAATGACATAACCCATAGGGTTGCCGGACGTCGTGGTTATAATGCAATGCATGTGTCCTGGTGTCCTGGTTTTCTCTCGAAAACTATGAAATTGTCATGGTTTTTACGAAAGCAAATTTTTCTAGAAGAAATTAATTTACAGTATGATTTCAATTTCATATCTTCCAAGCAGGAACACCATTTAGTACGTTTCGATTTGGTGACTTTGATCGTTAATATACTATTGTATATTTTTCATCGAATGGGAATGACCGAAAATTATTCATAGAAAATATAAATTTTCTCAAGCTCCCTTCAAAGAATTTAATCTAGAAATTTTAAGAATTTGTTAAAACATTTAAGTAATCGTACAAGATCTTCAAGAGCTTTACATTTTTGAATTATATCTTAAATTTTTGATTTTTTGGAGTAGGAAAGTGATCAATTTTAACCAGAAAACAACCCAAAAAGGCGACGTTTTAGCCAGAGGCTACGTGAAACCATCTAAAAATTAATTCAAGCCCATTGCTTCAGAGTTCAATCATCCAGAACGATATTTGATATACTTGTATAATTTTTGATACACGTAGTCTCTATCGTCTTTCGGAGAATCAAAAATCCTCATTTTTAAAAATTAAGGAATTGTAAGTCTTTAACAAAATTTATTGTATAAAAATCAAGATTTTTAGAAACTTAAAAATATCACAGGTTCGCTGGGATTTTTGAGAAATTTCCATGGAATTGTTTCCAAAATGGTTGATTTTCGGTAACCATCGGGAATTTTGATTTTATCAATATTTAGAGATTCAATGATTTCCACAAAACTAAAAAACTTCTACTAACTTGAATATTCAATAAATTATAGTTTTTCTTAAAATACAGATTTTTCAGGAATTTGAAAAAATATTCAAGTTTTTCAGAGATTCGTGAAATTTTAAGTTGATGCAAAAATTTGTTGTAGCCTCTCGCTTGAACGTCGCCGTTTGGCCACGTTTCTAGGTTGAAATAGATCCGTTTACAAATTTAAGAAATTACGAATCAAAGATAAAATTCAAAATAGGTAAAGTTTTTTTATTCATTTTCATTCAATGCTACACTTCTAGAAGATATTATCCTGCAAAATACAATGAAATGACAAATGTCGAGCTCCAAAAAAGATGGGCACGAAACATATAAATATGGGTTTCCATTCATTTTTTTTTATGTTTTCACTTTTTTAAAGTTCAGAATGGTAACGTACTTAGTATAAAATCGGAAATTGGATTCCTCAATTGTAACGTAACATTTTTGAATGGGAAATCGGAGCCAAAAAAAAATTAATTCTGACTCTCATCCAAAAGGCGTTACCTTTGCCACCAACCCAATGACCCCTAAAATAACCATTACCATAATCCCTAAAAATACTTACAACAACAAACGACAGGATCGCCACCGCTTTTTTTCAAGAAAAGAGGAAAACTCGACTTAACGACCCAATGTTGTGCCACTGAAGCCAAAACTCAAGAATATCTCCCATACGCACAAAGAAATGAGAAATTCTGTCGAAATCAAAATTTGAAAGTCTCAAGTTATTTTCACGAAATATGGTGGACCGATAGAAGCGGAATTCAGTACATGCGCAACGGAAACTTTACGTTTTGGATTCCAGGTAAGTGATTGCTTTGGGATTTGAGTCACGTCATTTTACAAAATTTAGTCCTAATTTATCAATCGATTTTCTTACGATTCCGAAGAAAACAAATATTTATAATATCTATACACCGAGATCATGGAGTCGAAGAAAAATTTCAAAAGTTTCGAAATATAGTCAAAAAGAAAACGTGCGTCGCTAATTTACCATTCAATAAACAACGAATTTACCGCACGCGACGAGATCTTACGACTAATTACTTTTCTTCACGATCAACTATTTCACAATCATCGGGGATATAATTCGCTGAAATGATGCCGACAAAATAAAAGTTTGAATACGAGGTCAAACTCGATCCAACAACCGACTTACGGGGTCCTCCAATGGTCGTAAGAATCCAGCGTAGGCACGCGCTAATATTGATTCGAACTAACTCGATTAGTGCCTAAACACGAGCTAATTTCGAAATGATCAAAATTGTAGCCCCAGCGCTCAAAACCGGTTCACATGGCAATTTTACGGCATTGCTACCCCACATGTAAAATTAACCCCCGGTCTCCCGATAATCGACATTAATTATGGCTGTCCGAGTGAGTTTTCAAAATCCCTAAACTTATAAAAAGAAAAAATCTGTCTACGCTCCCCGCGACAACTACGCCAGGGACGCGTAACAAAAATGAATTATCCTCGTTCCCGAGCTCGACTAGAACACGAGGTCGACATCGAACTAAGTCGCGTCCCGGGACTCCGCCGAAACGTGATAATTTCCCAAAAAATCAATCTATCCTCTGCGATAACTACGCCAGGGACGCGTAACAGAAATGAACTAGCCCCGTTCCCGAGCCCGATCAGAACACGAGGTCGACATCGAACTAAGTCGTGTCCCGGAACTTAGCTGAAACGTGATAATTTCCCAAAAACTTTCTTGAAAGTAAATTTCGAAAACACATTCCCGGACCTAAAGACGCTTTCCCGATCTCGCTACGTGTCCAAAAAAAATGATTCCCTCAAGAATTACTACTTTGAATCCCTACAAAATTTCCATTGCAAATCAGATTTTAAACGTTTCCCCTAAAATGCGTGCTCGCCCGGTGACTTGCTAAGGGATTTCATTCACATCCCCAACGCTTGCGCACTTTCCCCAAGCACACAAATTTTCAAAACTCACATATTCCCAGAATAATCAAAACAACGTTCTATAGCGGACTTGAAAGGAAATTATAAATCCCGGAATCTTATTCTCTCAACTTTTAAAGCCCTAACTTAATACCTCGAGTTCCCTTCTCTGGATCCACGGCCACGAGGTGATTGCGTCAATCTTAGAACGTCGTTCCTCAGGACCGAAATGCTTGTCTCTCTTGCCGGCACGAGCTCGGAGCTCAAAAGAAGGAATTTTTGGCTCGTTGCAACTCTCTTACCCTCGGCGTCCCCTTCCGCTTTAATTTTCTTCCCGGAAACGTAACGTTTAACCCCGGGGAGAATATTTGGTGGCGTTACCGGTGATTTCCAGGAATTTCCGAAGTTCTAGTCTGAAATGCCTCTAGCTGATAATGAAGAAATTAGCCCCTGTCTTAGCTCTCGTGAGCCGGTCATATTTCGGAGTCGGTCCTCTAGAATTTCGATACTACATGTAGCAGTGCTGGCCTCGGAGACGGTTTGAAAATAAAAAGGCTAGACTCGGAGTCGGCAGAACTGAGGGTGATGTCGAACTAGCTTAGGTCGCGAGGTTGCAGTTTGAAGGTCAAGGCGTGGATTCAAAGGAACAGCTCGAAGTCTAGAAGTCTTCGTCGAGTCGTGGCCGTTGACCCGGATATCAAATCTCGACCTAACTTAATGGCTTATAGCTCATCGGAACAACCGGTAGAGCCCAAATGTCAAGAACTCGTTCACAAATAATTGAAACCATTCAGCCACACCACAAAGTTAATTTAACATAGACCAATCCGCTAGTAGAGTAATCAATTTCTAGATCGTCGGATTCCTGAATCCGAAAAATCCTTAAAGACTAGTTTGTCCCTAACTTCTACCCAAAATAATAGTAAAAATCCCTAGCGAGTCCTTCGGAACTAGAAAAGGACACTCCAAGCCGACGAAAAATAAGAAATTAACGAGCGCAGAGATTTTTGCACTAAATTACTAGGAAAGATTGGAACCACTAACCTCCTGTCCGTAGAGCCGGGATGTAAACGACTGTTCACTACAACTATTGGAATCTAAGTCTATCTTTATGCGTATTTCAAACTCATACTCGCAAATTTTTCGGACTTGGGTAAAATTAAGCCAAAAAACAAAGTTCCGGAATGCAATCAAATAAAGGAAATCAAAGTTGTACTGAGTGTAACGTTCTTCCCACGTTGGTTCTTCCGTTACATAAAAAGAGACAACTCGGTAATAATAACGCGGATTATTAACGTTGGACACTGTATTCATTTCGTTCATTTTACGACTCGAAATTTGCGAACAGCTTTTACGAGTAATAGACCCTGGAACAATCGGATGTAATTTCAACGCACGACAGCGCACTACTTTCGATGACGAGTGAACGACTTAACATTTAAAAAACGACAGAACAAACGATTGACCAACAACGTTCACAGTTTGAAAATTGCGATCCGACTGAACGACGCGCCTGTCGGGCGCGCTCTTTTATATCATGACACCGGAAATCAAAGAACTTCTAAAACATTCTAGGAAACACGTATTCATACTTGGAAAGAGGGAAGCGTGGAATTTACCACTCTCTTTCCCACTCCGTAATTAAGCAAACAACAGGAAATTTGTTGATGGAGGAATGATTAACTGATAATCAAAAAATAAAAAGATATGTGCTAAATGAATTTGACGCCCTCGAAAAATAGTCGTTATCTCTTTACTTCCTCAGCGCGCTTAATTATTATTAATTCCAGTCATGACATCAATAAACGAGGCTAACAAACTCCCTTGTTGTCGATCCCGAATTATTTTAAATGAAGTACAATACTTCCGCGTTGAAATGAAATGGCTCCCAATATATGAATTTCAGAATCGGAATAAAATGAAATATATGAAATATTCCTATGTCACCGGGACGTGACATTCCTCCCCCCTCTGGTGTACACGTCCCCGTGTACATCAATAACTCTCTGGTGTTATGAAGAGAGGGAGAAAATTTTTACAAGGATGAAAAAATTTCATAATTGAACTCACGCTGCCAAGCCAGCCCCTACTCCTTTTAATACGCGCGTCCTCGCGTGTTCTTGTTGTCCTTTGCTGCTGAAAGTCCAGGGCCTGTCTTGAATAGCTGCGATGCCTGTTGAAGTTGCGTGTTATGTTCTGGGACTGTGTGGTTGGCCCGTCCTTTCGATGCCAGGGTTTATTCGGAAAACCGCGGCCTTTGGCCCTCTTCAGGATCCTTTCTGCTATGCGTTTGTCGAGGGCGCTTTCTTTCTCTCTGTTAACTTCAACGTATTTGCTTTTTGTCTTAATTTTTCGGGTTGTCGTTAGCGAATATTTTCGATAATACGCTTTCTCGATTCCTGCTGTAGTTGAGGGTTGCTCTCGTGAGTTTGTGCCAATTAAAGGGTTGTGGAACCTTGGTGGTCGTACTTCTCCGACTTCCACTGTTGTTCGTATCGGCTTGACGAATCCGAATATTGATTTTTTTGCAATTAGGGCAGAGGGTTTCGATTTTTGTGATACCCCTTCGCGTGGTGTGTTTCATGGCTCGATGTATGCGGAAACAATTTCCGCAATGGCTGCATTTGGTGATGGCTCTTGAGGCATCTCCCGGAATGAGGCGAGTTTTACTGAGCAATGCTGGTTTTTTAGCAGGTTTTTAGACTAACGTTGCCTTTGACCTGGCTCTTTGGCGTTCGATGATTTTTTTTACAGGATGCTGTAAAGTCTTTTGGGGGCTTTTGAAAGCCTGGGATATTTTCTGAGAGGTATTTGGTCAGTGCCCATATCTCCAGGAACCCTCTTCCGTCGAATTCGTGAAATCCCGCCTTTGGTGTAATAACGTTTATCCTGGCATACTGCCAAGCTTCTTGTAGGGTCGGCGGTGCTTGGTACATGGTAAACTGCGCGAGACTGATGTGGCTAGTCGGCTGGCTGGCTCACAACTAACATTGACATAATTACGTTTTTCCTCTCTCTTCATCCGATGACTTATATTACAATTATTCGTTGATACAAGTTCTATAAATATCTCAATTATGACACAGTATTGAATGACCCGTTTTCGTTTTCTAGTTTATTCGAATAGATTTCTCATCGGTTCAATACAACGTGAGACTGTGTTCAAAATTCCCTTGGATATTTAGTCAGGCGATTTTGCATACGGTTAATGTATTTCATTTGAGCTTTGTGTTCAACTGAGTGTCTCAGTTATTGACTGACTTTGATTATGCTTCTTTAGTGACTTTTATCTGTTGAGAAAATATAAACATTGTGTTTGATCGGTAATGGTAGTAGCTTTCTATAACTTTCAAACAGTTGATATGTATAGAATATTTTCATACCTATATTTTTTTTTAATTGTTCGCGATGAATCAGTTCATTCGGTTTCGAAGTTATTTTATCCATCATTTGCGATATTAACGGCTGGATCTGTGTCGGTTGACTTTCATAAGAATGAAGTAATTAGTGTTCTTCAAAATCGTACAATATCTTCATTAACATTTAGAATGTATGATAGATCTCATTTACTTGTTTGATCATTTACTGAAATTGAACCAATTTTTTTTTTCACTTATAATACGTGATTGTTTATTCTTTCATACTTCTTATTACCTGGTTCATTCGTTTCTGAGTATTCCAGTGGTAAAGATCGTGTCTTGTGTTGTGTCGGTTTCGTGAGTTCTGGCTGTCGTTTTTGAAGGGTACCTGACTTCCTATTAGATTTTGTACGGAGTGTGTTTCGTTTTGATTGTCCCTTATTATTTCTAATTACCCTTTTTTTATTTTCTATTTCCCCATCACCACAAGCAATTATTTTCGTGTTTTCAAGCGTAGTATAGCTTATTTTAAATTTTCCCGTCTCCAAAAGCAATTTTTCCGTAATTTTGTCTGTTTTCGTGTTTTTATGCATAGTATACCTTATTTCTATATTTTCCTGTCACGAAAAGCAATTTTTTTCGTAATCTTTGTCTGTTTTTGTGTTTTTATGCATAGTACATCTTATTTCTGTATTTTTCTGTCACCAAAAGCAATTTTTTCTTGATTTTTGTCTGTTTTCGTGTTTTTATGCATAGCATATCTTATTTCTATATTCTCCTGTCACCAAAAGAAATTTTTTTTTGGTAATTTTGTCTGTTTTTCGTGGTTTTTTACGGGTTTTCTGAGGTTTGTTTTCTATCACCCTTTTCCATTATCTGTTATCGTTAGTAGGCATACTCTAATTGACATATTTGAATAAAGGTACTTTCCAGCGAAATGTTCGATTGCGAGCGGAATTATGTGGTCTACCCTAATGGTTCCCGCTGTAAGTGTACATATATTTTCTCTTTCTTTTCTTTGATTTCGTGTTATTAAAACTATACCTTATCGCTTGTTTAGATCGCCGGTACCGACCGCGAAGTATACTTTTTCCTTCTTACGTATATTTTGAGTGGAAGAAGCTGAAATTGCGGACGAGGTCGGCTGTCACTGAGTTTTTTTGCCCCTGGAAGGTTGCTGAGTGCTCTGCCTATGTTCAGGGTGTTTATGGTCTACTCTGTCTTTGTGGTCGGCTTTGTGAGCCCGACCCGGGGTACTGTGATGAGCACCATCACCTTCGAGACTCTTCTTTTGATGCCTATCACTACATGGGTGACGCGCGTCTTTTGGATTTGGTCGAACAAAGGAAAATTGACCATGGGTTAGTCGCCTTTGTCGAGACCAAGGCGCGTCCCGCCTATGTGTGTAAATTTGGCCTTGTAGAAGATGAAAGACATGAGGATTTCGTAGAGATTTTCCTGGTGCTCTCATTTGACTACAAGTATAGCCTAGGCGAGGCCGGAAGAATACTTGACAGGGACGAAGCGTACTTGGTGGACATAGCCCGGCGTAGTAAGAGCGAGGAGAGTGAGAATGAAGAAGAGCCGGAGCTCTTCAATTATCGGGCCTATTTGTATCGGCCTGATGTCATCATTCAAATAAAGGAGGACCCAGGTCAGGAATACCCGGAGGAGAATCGGAACCGCGAAGGTTTAGAGAACCAGCCCCTTTTGGGCTGTCCCGACGTTACTATTTTAGTAGGGTAGGATTGATATGTATACATCTAATGTTGAATAAAAAATGCAACAATAGACTATACACCTGTTGGTATTTAGTTATTCTGTTTCGTTGTTCAATACTTAATAAGTTTTCTATTATGTTGCTTAATTGGTCATCAGTTTGTAATTGGGGTATTTCTAATTGACGAGGTGTGTGTCAAAGCTTGAAGCTTGGCTGGACATTTTTAGGCATATTACTATTTTGTATGAACTAACGTTTCATGACTACTGTGTTACCAATTTAATATACTATTCTTGCAGTAATTGTTAAGGCTAGTTTTTGTCCATCTTACATTCTCAAGCCGACTACTCGGTAGCTGATAGCATATTTCAGTTAAAACAGGGTTTCTCTAAGGCTTTATTGCCTTTTTCCGGATTAATTACCTCTGTGTTTTTTTTTGCTGTTTTTTGTATTTCTTCGCCTTCTGCAGACTTATACACTTTTCCTCGTACTCCCTCGTATTTTGGTGTTCTAACGATATTCATCAGGATATTATCGGTCGTTTCTTTGTAAACCGTGGCGTTTGGCCTGTTGTGTTCGTTTCTTATCCTACACATGTATTATAAGCAAGATGGTAACCATTCAATGCGAGAACAGGGCGCTGATTTTAGCACGCACCATAATATTCCTATTATTGTTGGTACTCCGACGATTCCCATGATTTACCAAGTTGATTTTGTGGCCAGTCGTTTTTTTTTCTATTTTAATACGCAACTCCCTTGCTTTTTCAATGATTTCAAATAACTCTATATCCTTGGTCAATTTTCTTTAAACTTTTTCTCTGCGGATTTTTCAATTTTCCTTGTTACGTCTTTGAGTTCCATACTATTTCCTAACTCGTTGGTAAAAATCGCTCCTATGTCCAGATTCTTTCTATTGTTTATCGACGTTTCCATTTCCGTACTCACTCCGTAGAAGGCTGTTAGAACTGCAGTGGACGACGTGGCTTTGCATTAAGTATTCAATGTCAGAACACCTTGACCTGCACTGTTATCTGTTGCGTTTCTAAATCTTTGCATTGGACATTGACGATTTCTTCTTCGGCACACGAGTATAACCATGCATATTTTCTTCTTAACTGGGTCCAGTGGACTTTATCGATCGTTGTTGTGAGAATTAAACATTTCTGGGAATCGCTGAAATCTGGGTTTGCAATAATACAGGATTCGCATGGTGATTCTAGTGTGATCAAATACGCCTCGTTGAAATTTTTCGTAAATTTTTGCTGATTCGATATTGGAACAATGGCTTGATTTTTCTTTGTCGAGTAGGAAATAGTGATTGAAGTCTTCGGAAAAAGATACAAAGTTAAATTGTGGATTTAAGTAAGCAAACGTTCTCATCGAATTTCTCTGTGATGTGGGGAGCTTGCATGTTTTATAAAGGTCGTATTTTCTTGTTTCTACGAGTGGGAATCGTATAATATTTATCGATCCTTTTTCCGTGGCGTTAACCGACATTTGTGCAATGTCCATCAGCTGTGCCATGCCTACTATTGACAACTCTACTGGAAGTTGTGCTCCGATATTTTCCTGTTGTATTTTTCTACTTGCATCAGGCAGTTTTTCTACTGGTAGAAATTCGAGGTGTATCTTTTCTATTTCGGCGAATAGTACTGCGTTGGTGATAGTGCTTACGTCCAGTTCGTAACTTGTTGTATAGGCCTCTGCGAGCGCTGTCAACATGGCAATTTCCATTTCTTTAGCGATTCTGTCTACTGCTCTTGTTGTTGCGTTAAATTTGTCTTCAAACAGCTTGATTTTTCCTTCGACGTCAGCTATTTTTTCTGTATGCAATCTCTTTCTGGTTTCGATGATTTTTGTTTGATTGATAAATGAATTAGTTATCTACAACGTACGGTTCTTTAATTTGTTCAGAAGCATCTTTAAGGCCTCAACGTCTTCTTCTGTTGCCGTGCCATAGATTATTTTGTATAGGTCACCGACGATTCCCAGGCTTGCCCTTCTTCGTCCGCTTTTCTTGACTACCATTTCGATAGATTCTCGGTATTGTTTGTCCGTTGTTATAAGGCCATAACGTAGTTCTTCTAGAAGTTTCTCCGTTGTGTGATATTTCATTCCCAAGCAATGATGCTGTAGTTTAAGAACTGTTCGTAATATTGTAGTGCTCCATTACATGAAATCTTCTAGTTTCACGTAATTTATAACCCTCTACTTGTAGTATATCCCTGGTGAAATGTCGATGCGCATCAGTTTGGCGTTGATGTTGTGTGCCACTGCAATCCTACGACAAAATGTAGTTCATCTTAGGCCTCCTCTTCTCCCAATTTACATCGTGAAAGGTGAATTTTGGAAAAATAGGCTCTCTTGATCCTAGCAATGGGGATTGTTTTCTGACTTTTGTCATCATCGATAACTATCACGAAGTTTTTCTCTTTTTCAATTCTGACTATTCCGTATGAACCGCCATATTCATCATCGAATTTCGTGTTTTTAACGGGTTTAAGTTCAAATGCGAAGTCACCGACTGTAAAGTTCTAAATATTTAGTTTTTCATCGTAGTATATTTTTCAGTGACAGTGACAGTGACAGTAACAGTGACAGTAAGAGTGACAGTAACAGTGACAGAGACAGAGACAGAGACAGAGACGGAGACAAAAACAGAAAGAGAGGCGGAGGAAAAAACAGAGACAAAGACAGAGATTGAGACAAAGACAGAGAGAAAGACAGAGACAGAGACAGATACAGAGACAAAGACAGTAACAAAGACAGAGACAGGGACAGGAACAGGGACAGGGACAGGGAAAGGGACAGGGACAGGGACAGAGAAAGGGACAAGGACAGGGACGGTGTCACAGAACATGGACAGGGACGGTGACACAGGGACAGGGACAGGGCCAGGGACTAGGACCGGGACACATGGACAGTGACAGAAACACAGGAACAGGGACAGGGACGGGAACACAAAGACAGGGACAGGGACACAGAGACAAAAACAGGAACAGGGACACAGGGACGAGGACAGGGAGAAAAACACAGGGACAGGGACAGGGACAAGTACAAAGACAGGGACAGGGACACGGGAATAGAGACAGGGACACAGAAGAAAGGACAGAGACAGTCGAAGGGACACAGGGACAGAGACATGGACAGGGACATGGACAGGGACAGGGACAGGAACAGGGACAGAGACACAGGTACAGGGACCGATACAGAAACACAGTAACAGGGACAGGGACAGGGACAAGGTCACAGTGATAGGGACAGGGACAGGGACAGAGGGACAGAGACAGGGACAGGGACACAGTGACAAGGACAAGTACAGGGACAGGGACGGAAACACAGGGACATGGACAGGGACAATGACACACAAACGGGGACAGAGACACAGGAACGGAGACAGGGACAGTGACAGGGACAGGGACACAGAGACAGGGTCATGAACAGGAACACGGGGACAGGGACAGGGACGGAGACAGTCAGACAAGGACAGCGACAGGAACAGAGACACAGGGACAGGGACAGAAACAGGGACACAGGGACAGGGACAGGGACACAGGGACAGGGACACAGGAACAGGGATACAGGTACTGCAACAGGGACAGGGACAGGGACAGGGACAGGGACACAGAGACAGGGACAGGGACAGGGGCAGGGACAGGGACAGGGACTGTGAATAGGGACACAGACAGGGACAGTGACATAGCCACAGGGACGAGAACGAAAAAGGGGACAGGGACAGGGACACAGAATTACAGGGACAGGTTTAGGAACAGAGACATAAAAAAGGGACAGGGACACAAGGACACGGACAAGGACATGGACAGGGACAGGGACACAGAGACAGGGACAGGAAACAGGAACAGGGACACAGGGACAGAGACAGAGTACAGGGACAGGGACACAGGGACAAGGACACAGGGACAAGGAGAGGGACACAAGGACAGGTACAGGGACAGGAACGGGGACAGGGACACAGGGACAGCGACAGGGACAGAGACAGGAACACGAAGACAGGGACATGGGGACAGGAACAGGGAAAGAGACAGGGACAGGAACAGGAACAGGAACAGGGACACAGAGACAAGGACACACGGACAGAGACTGGAACAGAAACACAGGGACAGGGACATGACAGGGACAGAGACAGGGTGGGGAACAAGGACACAGTGACCGGGACAGGGACAGTGACGGTAACACAGGGACAGTGACGGTAACACAGGGACAGGGGTACAGGGACAGGGACACAGGGACAGAAACGAGGACAGAGACAGTGAAACAGGGACAGGGACAGACGACAGGGACGCAGAAACGTAGACAGGGACACATGGACAGGGACAGAAACAGAAATGGAGGGACAGGAAAAAGGACACAGGGACAAAGACAGGGACAGGGACAGAGACGGTGACAGGATCAGGGACACATAGACAAGGACAAGGACAGGGACGGAGATATAGGGAGCGGGATACAGTAACAGGGACACGGGGACAGAGACAGGGACACAGAAACAGGGACAGGGACACAGAGACAGGGACACAGAGACTGTGACAGGGACAGGGACAGTAACAGGGACAATGACAGGGACACGGGGACAGGGACAGAGACAAAAACTGGGACAGTGACAGTGACACAAAAACAGGGACAGGAACAGGGACAGAGACAGGGTCACAGGGACAGGGACAGGGACAAGGACACAGGGACAATGACAGGGACAGGAAAAAATACACTACCCAGGGAAAGGGACAAGGACACAAAATCAGGGACAGGAACAATAACAGGTACACGAAGACAGGTACAGGGATAGGAACAGATACTGAGACAGGGACATAGACAGAGACTGGGACAGGGACAGGGACACAGGGCCAAGGACACCGAAACAAGGACGGAGACATAGACAGGGACACAGGGACAGAGACAAGGACAGAGACGGGGACAGTGAGAGGGACACATGTACAGGGACGAAGACAGGAACAGAGACACAGGGACACAGGGACAGGGACAGGAACAGGGACAAAGACAGAGACAGAAACAGGGACAGGGACACAGGGGAAGGGAAAGAGTCAGGGACAGGGACACACAGACAAGGACACTGACAGCAACAGGGAAAGGGACACAGGGACAGGGACTGAGACAGGGACAAAGAAGCAGAGACAGGGACGGGGACAGGGACACGAGGACAGGGACAGAAACACAGAGACAGGAACAGGGACAGGGACAGGAAAACAGGAACAGGGACACAGATACAGGGACAGAGACAGGAACAGGGACAGAGACACAGAGACAGAGACAAGGACAGGGACAGGGACAAAGACGGAGTAGCAGGGGCAGGGAAGGAAACAGAAACACAGGGACAGGGACAGGGACGAAAGAGGAGGGACAGAGACAGAGAAAGAAACACAAAAACAGGGACAGGAACACAGAGACAAGGACAGTAACGAGGACAATGACACTGGGACAGGGACAGGTACGGAGACACGGGAACAGGGACAAGGGACGAGACACAGGGACAGGGACAAGGACAGGGACAATGACAGGGACAAGAACACAAGGACAGAGTCAGGGTCAGGAACAGAGACAGGAACAGGGAAAGGGACACAGGAACAGAGACAGGGACGACAACACAATAACAGGGACAGTGACAGCGACAAAGTGACAGGGCAGAGACAGGTACACAGGAACAGGGACAGGGACAGGGAGAGAAAGAGACAAAGAGAGAGAGAGACAGGGACAGACACACAGGGAAAGGTACAGGTATAGGGGAATGGACAGAGACACGGAGACTGGGACAGGGACAGGTACAGAAACACAGAGACAGGAACAAGGTTAATGACAAGGACAGGGACACAGGTACATAGACAGGGACAAGAACAGAGACAGGAACACAAAGACGGGGACAGGGACAGAGACTATGACAATAGAGAAGGGACAGGAAAAGGGACAGGGACACAGCAACAAGGCCAGAGAAAAGGACACAGGGACAAGGACAGGGACACAGGACGGGAACAGGGACAGGGACAGGGACAAACACACAGGGACAGGGACAGGGACACAGAGACAGGGACACAGTTACAGGGACACAGGGACAGGGAGAGGGCTAGAAGCAGGACACAAAGACAGGTACAGGGACAGAGGCAGGCACAGAGGCAGCGAAACAGTAGAGGGGACAAGGACAGGGTCACAGGGACATGGACAAACAGGGTCACAGAGATAGAGCCAGGAAAAGGGACACAGGGACAAGAACAAGGGGACAGGGACAGGGACACAGGGACAATTACAGGGACAGGGTAAGATACACAGGGACAGAGACAAAGACAGGAAAGCAGGATCAGGGACAGGTACACAGGGACAGGGACAGGGACACGGGGTCGGGAACAGGGACAGGGACAGGGACACAGGGACACAGGGACAGGTACAAAGACAGAAACTGAAACAGAGACACCGGGACAGGAACAGGGACAGGGACAGGATTAGGACAGGGACACAGAAATAAGGACAGAGGCAGGGACAGGGACACAAGGACAGGGACAGGGACACAAGGACAGGGACAGGGACAGGGACAAGGACACAGACACAGGGACAGGGACAATGACTAGGACACATGGACGAGGGCAGGGACGGAGACAGGGACAGGGACAGAGACAGGGACACAGAGACAGATACATGAACACAGGGACATGGACAGAGACAATGGGACAGGGATAGGAACAGAAACAGGGACACAGGGACAGGTACAGGGACAAGGACAGCGACAGGGTCACAGGGACATAGACAGAGACAGGGACACATGGACAGGGACGAAAAAAAGGACACAGGGACACGGAGACGAGGACAGGGACCGGGCCACAGGGACAATGACAGAGACAGAAAATGATACACAGGGACCGGGACAGGGACAAGGAAAAAAACACAGTGACGAGGACAATGACACAGGGACAGGGACAAAGACAGGGACAGGGTCAGAGACAGAAACAGAGGCAGGAACAGAAAAATGGACACAGAGACGAAGACAGGGACAAGAACACAATGACAAGAGCAGGGACGAAGACAGAGACAGGGACGAAGACAAAAGGACGGGGACAGGGACAGGGACACAGGAACAGAAACAGAGACAGAGACAAAGGGAGAGGGACAAAGACAGGGACACAGGAACAGCGACGCAGAGACAGGGACAGGAACACAGGGACAACGACAGGGACAGGGACAGCGACAGATACATGGACACAGAAGCAGGGACAGGAAGGTGAAGACAGGGACATGGATGGAAAGACAGAGACGGTAACAGAGAAACAGGGACAGCGGCAGGGACATAGAAAGACTGACAAAAAGAGGGACAGAAAGAGCTTAAGAACACAGGGACAGGGTCAGGGACAGAAACAGTAACAAGGACAGAAACAGGAACAGGGACAGAGAAAGAAACACAGAAATAGGGACAAAGACAGGGACAAGGGAAAGAACACCAGGACAGGGTCAGGGACAGAAACAGGGACACGGACATAAAAAGAAACACAGTAATAGGGACAGGGACAGAGACGCATAAACATGGACAGGGACAGGGACAGGGACAAAAACAAAGGGACAGGGACACAGAGCCAAGGACAGGAACAGGGACAGAGACATGGGAACAGGAACAGAGACAGGGACCGAAACACAGGGACAGAGTTAGAGACAACGACAGGTACAGGAACAGGGACACAGGGACAGGGACAGGGACAACGAAACAGGGACAGGGACAGAAACATAGACAGTGACAGGGACACAGGGACAGAGACGGGGACAGTGATGAGAGCACAGGGACAGACTTACAGACAGGAACAGGGACGCGGACAGGAAAAGGGACACAAGGACAGGGACAGGGACAGGGACACAAAGTCAGGGACAGGGACTGGGCCGGAGACAGGGACAGAGACAAAGGGACAGAGACAGGGACACCTACACAGGGACAGGTACAGTATGAGGGGACAGACACACGGAGACAGGGACAGGGACAGGCACAGAAACACAGGAACAGGGACAGGGACAGGGACGGGAAGAGGGCACGGGGACAGAAACAGGGAAAGTGATATAGAAACGAAAACAGCAACAGGGACAGGGACAACAACAGGGCCAAAGGGACAGGGACAGGTACAGGGACAGGTACAGAGACACGAGGACAGGGACAGTGACACATTGACAGGGACAGGGACAGGGACAGGGCAACGACACAGGAAAAAGGACAGGGACAGAGACAGAGACACAGGGACAGGGACAGGGACAGAGACAGGGACAATGACGAGGACACATGGAGAGGGACGGGGACAGGGACAGAGACACAGAGACACAGGGACAGGGACAGCAACAAGGACACGGGAACAAAGACAGATGCAGTGACGGGGACACAGGAACAGGGACAGGGGCACAGAAAAAGCGAAAGAGACAAGGACGGGGACACAGAGACAGGGACAGGGACAGGGACAGGGACACAAGAACAGAGAAAGGAACACATAGACATCGACAGGGATAGGAACACATTGACAGGGACAGGGAGAGGGACACAGGCACAGGGACAAGAAGAGGGACAGGAACGAGGACAGGGACAGAGACGAAGTAGCAGAGACAGAAACAGGATCAGGGACACAGAGACAGGAACAGGGACACAGAGACAGAGACAGGGACACAGGAACAGGGACAGAGATAGGGACAGGCACAAAGAAGCAGGGACGGAAACAGGGACAGAGACACAGGGGCAGGGACAAGGACAGGGACAGGGACAAAGTTGCAGGTACAGGGACAGGAACAGGAACACAGAGACAGGGACAGGGACACAGAGACAGAAACGGGGACAGTGACCCAGAAACGGGGACGGGGTCAGGGACAGAAACAAAGGAAGAGCCAGGGAAAGAGACACAGGGACAGAGATAAGGACAAAAACACAAATACAAGGGCAGGGACAGTGACAAAGACAGCGACAGTGACGAAGCAGCAGGGACAGGGACAGGTACACAGGATCAGGGACAGGAACAGGGACAGAAACAGAAACAAAGGTAAAGGGACAGTGACAAAAACACAGGGACAGGGACAGGGACAGGGAAAGGGACAAAGCCCCGGAACAGAGACAGGGACAGGGTAAAAACACAGGGACAGGGACAGGGACAGTGAAAAAGACAGGGGCACAAGTACAGGAACAGGGACAGGGATACGGAGAAAGGGACAGAAACAGTGACACAGGGACAGGAATAGGGACAGGGACAGATACACAAGGACAATAGTAGGGACAAGAACGAAAGGACGAGGACAGGGACAGGGACACAGGTACAGGGACAGAGACAAGAACAGGGACAAAGACAGAGGGACAAGGACAGGGACAGGGCCAGTGACACAGGAACGAGGATTGGGACAGAGAGAGAGACAAGGACACAGAGACAGACACAGAGACAGAAACAGTGTCAAAGACACAAGAACAGAAACAGGGACAGGAACACAGGTTCACATGGAGATGGACAGGGACGGGGAGGGGGACACAAGAACAAAGACAGAGACAGGGAAAGGGACACAGGGACAGAGACAGGGACACGAGGACAGGGACAGGGACAGAGACAGGGACACAGGCACAAAGAGAAAGACAAGGACACAGGGACAGATACAGTGACACAAAAACAGGGACAGAGACAGGGACGCAGGGAAAGGGACAGGGACAGGGACAGGTACCGAGACAGGTACAGGGACGAGGACACAGGGACAGGGACAGTGATATTAACAGTGCCAGAGACAGGGACAGGAACAGAGACAGGGACAAGGACAGGGGCAAGGACAAAAACACAGGGACAGAGTCACCGACAGGAACAGGGACAGGGATAGGAGAAGAAACACAGGGATATATACGGGGACACAAAGACAGTGACAGGGACAGGGACACAGGGACAAAGACAGAGACAGGGAAACAGGGACGGATACAGGGTCACAAAAACAAGGACAGAGACAGGGAAACAGAAAAAGGGACAGGGACACAGACAGGTTCCGGGACAGGAAGAAAGACAAGGACACAGGGACAGGGACATGAACAGTGACGAAGACAGAGTCAGGAACAGGGACAGAAACAGAGACAGGGACAAGGCCAGGGACACAAGAACAAAAACAGGGACATGAACTGGTACTGGGAGACGGAGACAGGAAGAGGGACAGATACCGGAACAGTGACAGGGACACACGGACACAGACAGGGACAGAGACAGGGACACAGGGACACAAGAAGAGAGGCAATGACAGGGACAGGGACACAAGGACGAAGGCAGGGACAGGGACAGGGACACAAGGACAAGGACAGGGTCTGAGTTACAGGGACAAAGACACTGGAACAGGAACAGGGACAGAAACAGGGACAGCAACACAGGGACAGGAACAGGGACAGCGACACAGAGACGGGGACAGAGACGGTAACAGGGACAATAAAGAAGTGACAGGGACTGGGACAACGACAGGGACAGGAATGGGGACAGACACACAGGACAGGGACAAGGACACAGGGATAGGGACACGAACAAGGACAACGGAACATGGACAGGGTCAGAGACAGGAACAGGGACAGAGACAGAGGAGGGGACACAAGGACAGAAACAGGGACAGTGACACAAAGACAGGGACAGGGACTGGGCCAAGGGCAGGGACGAAGACAAAAAGACAGGGACAGGGACACAGGGACTGGGACAGGAAGAAGGGACAGACACACGGGTACATAGACAGGGACAGAAACAGAAACACAGCAACAGAGACAGGGACGGGGACAAAAACAGAAAAAGGGACGCAGGGAAAAAGACAGAAACAGGGACACAGAAACGTCAACAGCTACAGAGACAGAGACAGTGACACGGGGACAAGGACGGGGACAGAGACAGGGACAAAGGGACAGGGACAGGTACAGTTACAGGCACAGAGACACAAGGGCAAGAGCAGGGACACAGGGACAGAGACAGTGACAGGGACAATGCCAAGGACACAGAGACAAGGACAAGGACAGGTACAGGGACACATGGGAAGGGACAATGACAGAGACAGGGACAGTGACAGGGACACATGGACATTCACAGGGACGAAGACATAAAAACGGGGACACAGGGACAAAAACAAAGACAGGGACGCGGTTACAAAGTCAGAGACAGGGACAGGGACACAGGGACTTGGACAGGGACACAGGTAAAGGAAAAGATAAAGGGACAAGGACACAGAGACAGAGACAGGGACAGGGGCGCAGTGACAGGGACAGAGAAGCAGGGACAGGGACAGGGACAGGGATTCAAGGACAGGGACAGGGACACATGGACAGTGACAGAATCACAGGGACAGGGACAAAGACAGGGACACGGAGACAGGCACAGAGACACATGGACAGGGACAGGAACAGAGACAGGGACAAAGTATCAAGGCTAGGGACAGAAACGGGAACACAGGGACAGGGACAGGGACAGGGACACATAGACGGTGACAGGGACAGGGACACATAAACAGGGACAGAGACAGGGACAAAAAAGCAGGGACATAGACAGTAAAAAGGACACAGGGACAGGAAAAAGAACACAGGGTTAGGGTATGAAACACAAGGACAGGGACAGTGACGAGGACAGCGACACAGGGACAGGGACAGGGACTGAGACACAGGAACAGGGACAGTGACAGAGACACTGACACAGGAACAGGGACGAGGACACAGGGAAAGGGACAAGGACTGCGTAAGGGACAGGCACAAGAACACAGGGACAGGGTCAGGGACAGAGACAGGGACAAAGTACCAAGGACAGGGACAGGAACAGAAACACAGGGACAGGGACAGGGACACATAGACAGTGACAGGGACAGGGACACATGAACAGGGGCAGGGACAGGGACAAAAAAGCAGGGACATAGACAGAGAAAAGGACACGGGGACAGAAAAAGGAACACAGGGTTAGGGTGAGAAACACAGGGACAGGGACAGTGACGACGACAGGGACACAGGGACAGGGACAGGGACAGAGACACAGAAACAGGGACAGTGACAGAGACACTGACACAGGAACAGGGACAGTGACAGAGACACTGACACAGGGACAGGGACAGGGACACAGGAAAAGGGACAAGGACAAGGACATGGACAGGGACAAGAACACAGGGACAGGGTCAGGGACAGAAACAGAGACAGAGACAGGAAAATAGACACAGGTACAATGACATGGACAAGAACACAGTGACAGGAGCAGGGACAGGGACAGAGACAGGGACAGAGACAAAGGGACAGGGACAGGTCCACGGGAACAAGGACAGGGACAGAGACAGTAACACAGGGACAGGGACAGGGACGGGGACAATGACAGGAACACAGAAACGGAAACAGTTACAGGGACAGAGACACTGACACAACGACAGAGACAGGTACTAGGACACAGGGACAGGGACAGTGATAGGGACAGAGACATGGACGAAGGGACAGGGATAAGGACAGGGACACAGGAACACGGACAAGGACAGAAACAGAGGCACGATGACAGAAACATGGACAGTGACAGAGCCAGAGACACAGGGACAAAAACAGGGACATGGACAGGGACCGGGACACGAAGACAGGGACAGGGACAGATACAGAGACAGTGACAGGAACAGACGGACAGAGACAAAGACAGGGACAGGGACACAGGCACAAAGACAGAGACAGGAACAGGGACACAGGGACGAAGACAGAGACAGAGACAGGGACACAAGGACAGAGACAGGGACACAGGGACAGGGACAGAGACACAGGGACAGGGACAGAGACAGGAAAAGAGACAGAAACACAGACAGGGACAGTGACAGAGACAGGGAATAAGAAAAAGGGACAGAGACAGGGACACAGGAACAGGGAAAGGGACAAGGACACAGTGACAGTGACGGTAACAGAGACAAGGACACGGGGACAGAGACAGGGACACAGGGACACGGACAGGATCTGGGACTAAGGGACTGGGACAGGGACAAGAACACAAGGACAGGGACAGAGACAGAGACACAGGGACGAAGACAAAGACAGGGACAGAGACAGGGACACAGGAACAAGGACAGGTACAGAAACAAAGGGACAGATACAGGGACACAGAAACAGGGACAGGGAAACAGGAAATGGACAGGGACAGAGACAGGTACAGGGACAGGGACATACACAAGGACAAGGACACAGGGACGGGAGAAGGGTCATGAACAGTGACAGAGACAGGGACAGGGACAGAAGAAAAAAGACAGAAACAGAGACAGGGACACAGGGACAAGGGGACCAAGACAAAGACTCAGAAACAGGGACAGAGACAGGGATATGTGAAAAGAGACAGAAACAGGGACAGGGACCAGGACAGGGACAGGAACAGGGATAGGGACAGGGAGCAGGACAGAGGGACAGGAACAAGGACATGAACAAGGGCAGGGACAGAAACAGAGACAAATAAACATAGACAGAGACGATCACAGAGACGCAGGGGCAGCGACAAGGACAGGGACAGGAACAGGGACTGAGACACAAAGACAATGACAGGGACAGGGACAGGGACGCAGGGACAGGAACAGGGCAGGAACAGAAACACAGGGATGAGGACAGGGACACACGAGAAGAGACAGGGACGAGAACAGGCACAGGGACACAGGAACAAAGGCGGTGACGGGGACCCAGGGACGGAGACAGTGACAGAGACAGGGAAAGAGACAGAGGCACATAGACTGTGACAGGGACAAGAACAAGGACAATGACAGTGACACAGCGACAAGGACAGAGACAAAGACAGGGACACAAAGAAAGGGACGAGAACAGGTACAGGGAAAGGGACGGGGACACAGAAACAGGGACAGGGACAGTGACACAAAGACAGGTACAGGGACAGCGACAGGGACAGGGACAGAGACTGAGACAGGGACAGAGAATGAGACATAGACAGACATGGAGATGAAGACAGAGACAGAGATATAGACAGAGACAAAAGCAAAGACATAGACAAATACAGAGACGGAGACAAAGACGAGGCTGCGACAGTGACATAGTCAGAGATAAAGACGGAAAAAATGACAGAAACTGAGACAGAGACGAAGACAGAAACAGAGACAGAGACACCGACTCAGACAGAAATAAAGACAAAGACGGAGACAGAGACAGAAACATAGTCGGAGACAAAGACAGAGGCTAAGACATGGACAGAGACAGAGACAGAGATAGAGACAAAAAAACAGATTGAAACAGAGACAGAGACAGAGACAGAAACATAACCATAGACAGTGACAGGTACAGAGATAGGGACAGAAACAGGGACAGAGACAGAGACAGAACAGAGACAAGGACAGAGACGGAGACAGAGACCGAGACAGAGACAGAGACAGAGACAGAGACAGAGACAGAGACAGAGACAGAGTCAGAGACAGAGACAGAGACAGAGACAGAGACAGAAACAGATACAAAGACAGAGACAGAAACAGAGACAGAGACAGGGACAGCGACAGGGACAGGGACAGAGACAAAGACAGAGACAGAGACATGGACATGGACATGGATATGGACATGGACATGGACATGGACATAGAGGCAGTGGCATATGCAGAGAGGCGAAGGCATAGGCAGTAGCAAAGGCAAAGAGGCAGAGGCAGAGGCAGATTCAGAGGCAGAAAGGCAGAGGTAAAGGCAGAGGCAGATGCAGAGAGGCAGAAGCAGATGCAGAGGCAGAGGTAGAGAGGCAGAGGCAGAGGCAGAGGCAGAGAAGCGAAGGCACAGGCACAGGCAGAGGTAGGGGAAGAAAGGCAGAAACATAGGCAGAGGCAGAGGCAGAGGCAGAGAGGCAAAGGCACAGGCTTAAGCAGAGGCAGAGGCAGAGAGGCAGAGGCAGAGGCAGACAAAGAGGCAGAGGCAGAGGCAGAGGCAGAGGCAGAAGCAGAGGCAAAGAGGCAAAATTAGAGGCAGAGGCAGAGGCGAAGGCAGGAAGGCAGAGGCAGAGGCATAGGCAGAAACGCAGAGGCAGAGGCAGAGGCAGAGGCAGAGGCAGAGGCAGAAAGGCACAGGCAGAGGCAGAGACAGAGAGGCAGAGGCAGAGACAGAGGCAGAGGCAGAAAGGCAGAGGCAGAGGCAGAAGCAGGAGACGAGGCAGAGGAAGGGAGGCAAAGGCAGAGGCAGATGTAAAGGCAGAGGCAGATGCAAAGGCAGAGGCAGAGGCTGAGGCATAGAAGCAGGAGCAGAGGCAGAGGCAGAGGCCGAGAGGCAGAGGCAGAGTCAGAGGCAAAGGCGAAGGCAAAGATGCGAAGGCACAGGCAGAGGCAGGGGCAGAGGCAGAGAGGCAGAGGCATAGGCAGAGGCTAGGGCAGAGGCAGAGAAGCAAAGGCACAGGCAGAGGCAGAAGCAAAGGCAGAGAGGCAGAGGCAGAGGCAAAGGCAGAGAGGCAAAGGCACAGGCGGAGGCAGAGGCAGAAGCAGAGAGGATGAGGCAAGGGCAGAGGCAGAGGCAGAAGTGCAGAGTTGGGGGCAGAGGCAAAGGCAAAGAGGCAGAGGCTGAGGCGAAGGCAGAGAGGCAGAGGCAGAGGCTGAGGCAAAGGCAAAGGCAGAGTCAGAGAGGCAGAGGCAAAGGCAAACGCGAAGATAGAGAGGCAGAGGCAGAGGCAGGAGCAGAGGCAGAGGCAGAGGCAGAGGCAGAGGCAGAGGCAGAGAAAGAGAACAGAGGCAGAGGCAGAGGCAGAGACAGAGAGTCGGAAGCAGAAGCAGAGGCAGAGGGAGAGAGGCAGAAAAAGAGAGGCAGAAGCAGAGGCTGAGGCAAAGGCAGAGGCAGAGGCAAAGAGGCAGAGGCAAAGGCGAGCGCGAAGGTAGAGAGGCAGAGGCAGAGGCAGGAGCAGAGGCAGACGCAGAAGCAGAGAGGCAGAGGCAGAGGCAGAGGCAGAGGCAGAGG
>JAPYZK010000280.1:0-28609 GCA_030522785.1 Platygaster equestris
CTTCCGTAGCCGGGTTGTCGCCGTCGTTTCTTTTTTATTTTTCCTAACCTATGCCCCGGGTCTTGTTCTTTTTTTTTTTTTTTTTTTTTTTTCTTTGTAAAAAAGATTCTCGTGTTTCAACAGGTCGACGAAAAGACGGAGGGAAATGGCGGAAAATAATATGTATTCGTCCAAACGCGCATTTTATCGTTAATCGAAGAGAATATGACTGAAAAATCACGTATTTGTTATAAGGCGAGCGTTTTTTTCCGTCTTTCGTCGGGTATTTTTTTACAAACATTTGTTTTGTCGTGGTTATCGATAATACTGCATGAATGCTGCAATCGTAGAGAATGAAATTGCCGCTGCGTCGCGAGTCACGTTCAACTTTTTTTGGATTTCGTTGTTTTTTATCAACAGAGCGAATAAATTTTTCGACACATTTTAATGATTATCATTAATACACGACTGACTGCTGGTAAAGTATGGTTGTGAGCATTTCCGATTTTGACCCTTCTGTTTTTTCCTCTTTTATCTTTTTTACGGAAACGAATATGGCCGTTTTACGTGCCTGCATGCTGGAATTACATTTATACATTTTTTGTATGTTTATGGCTCAATGCGAAAAATTAGCGCGAGTATCTTTTAACGTGTTTTTCTCGTGTAGATGAATTATCATCAAACAAAAGTATCAATGCTAGTCGTGACAAGTTTTGGAAAATGGAGTTGGCAGTGGCTTGACATTTTTCGTACAACAAGAGTTAGATGCCGCCAACATTTTTCTCCCGTTTTTCATTTCGGCCCGTCTCGTTCCAAAATTACAAAGCTAAAGTTTTTCAACTTTGCTCCTTCCGAGTTTTAAGATCATATAAAAATTTGACTATCTTTAAATTCATTGAAAAATCCTTTAATTTTTTCATGTACACTTGCAAACTCACAAATTCATAATGTTCAACTGCCGGATTCAACAATGCATGAGTCTCAACATTCTTGAACATCGGTAATAATTATTACACTATTCCAAGTTACAAAAATGTTGGCTTTCAAATCATAACTGAATGAGCAAAAAACAAAGACCTATTAGACCTATTAGACTCATCAAGTCTGAAAAATATGCATTTCTAATTGAATATATTCTCTGCCTCTTTCATGGTATTAGTTTCGAAATATTTTCAGACATATATTTTTAATCTCATGCGATTTTGCACTATTTTTAACTCCGTTTTTCAAAAGCAATTCGCGTCTTGTTCAAACTTACTCGCGTGAAATTGGAATTGAAAAATCAATTTCTGTGAGAAAAAAAAACGTTTACCAAATAATAATTTTAGTTTCATCCCACTTTTCTTAGTTCATTTTTTTTTTCCCCAAGTTTTTTTGTATACCTGTGTACAACAACGGTGAATAATTATACGATTAAAGTAAACTATGTACAGTAGAGCGACGACGACGCGTGCAGTGGTACAGCCCATTGAACGAATATATTTCAACAAGAACACAAAATGTCTAAAGCGAAGCGTGGATTTGCTTGTCCTTTTTTCTGTACTTTTTACTCGAATTTTTAAGATTTTTCAAAAATATCGCTGAACCCTATGATGATCCGCGATTTTCTTACGCGAAAATACGACGACGACGACGTTTGATACATAAAAAAAGAGCAATAAACCACGAAAAAGAATGAAATTCGGTGTTCAATCATTCCGCATCGGTTTTTGATGATTCGTGTTTTATCGAGACTCTGCGAAAACGACATGAAAGTAGCGATCGAAAAATATGGCGAATAAATCAACATCTACGAAAGTCTTTTACCAAAGAAATGAAGAAGAAAGCCCTTTCGTTTCAACGCAACTTTTGTAAATAGCGAAAAAACGAGAGAAAGAGAGGGATGAGAGGAAAAGATGTTTTATTCAAAGCACAGGCGGAAATCCGAGCGTCTTAATTGAAAAGAAAAAGTGAGAAAAAGAAAAAATAATGTTATCTTCGTATTATAAACTTATAGTTATAAAAAGAAAATAAATAAATAAAATTAATGCTTGAAAAATGACGATCAAGAACATGTTGATTGTATGATTTGTGCGATTTAATGGATAACCATGTTTATTATTCCTAGATTACGAAAGTGACAAATTAATCCTCAATTTATTGTCATATTTCATTACCACGTACGATTTATTTTACATCTATGCTTTTTGTAAGGATGTGTGAATTGTGATAAATAGGAATGGGTCATTGAATCTTTGTGTTGTTTTATAATGATTATCATTCAGTCCACCATGTTTTCAATTTTTTCGTAGAACAAAATATTATTGAGAGCATATTTTTCAAGTCTGTAGCATCGTTTGGCGTGCAACTTCTGGAAAATAGAAACGCATTGAAATACAAGTCTCCCTCAAGGTTTTTCATTTCTCCGCCCTTTTCTATCATGATGAATCCAAGAAATCAGAATTCTCAACAATTCGTTGATGATTTCAAGCCAAATGCCACTAAAAACGTTGATAGCTGAATTCTCTCGTATGTTATGTCGTAATAGGTGTACGAATAACTTACTACTTTGTTCTAAACAATGTATGCTCGTTCCTAATCAAGCATTGTTCCCAGGAAGGCTTTCATTTTCACAACGCAATTTTTTCACTAAAAAATTGTATTCAAACCGTTTCGAGTGATACAAAAATCAAATCAATGTTGTTGATGCTTAAAATCAACTTTCTTGACTAATGTTGTTCCCAGTTGATGTACATTTTCTTCAAAATGTTGAAAATCGAATTGTTTTGAAGAACCGGGCTTCATTACCACGCCGATTACAGCACCACCATTTGGATTATGAAAAAATAAGACCTCGTCATACTTGTTCTGAAAACACGAAAAACCAAATATCAACAAATCGCTTTAAAAACTCGGTGCATCTGGGACAGCCTCGAAATAAAAAAGTTGTTGTTGAGCATTATTATACCTACGTAAAATGCGCAACAACTTTTCGATTGAATCATACAAAAACTCGAAATGAAAAAGTGTAAAATACCCGTAAATCAGTCAAAAATCGCTGCACGGGATCAAAACCAGAAACCGGAATCAAGTTTTCCACCTCGGGGTCGTAATTATGATGAACAACGACCGGGTGGTCAGCGGCCACATCTATGGCTTGTAATCTTCTTGGATTTAATTTCTGGTCCAGATGAATCAACACGTCGTAATCAGAGAGGGGAGTCTTGAAAATGCCATCGAAATTTGGTGAAGTGGTCAAGTAAATCTGGCTCTCAATAATTTCCAAAGACTGATTCGCAAGTTTTTTGATGCGGCCAAGAATCATCGCGGTCGGCGCTTTTTTCGTCCACATTGAAGTTTTGTCGTATGGCGTAATAATCACAAGTGGAGGGAGATTATCTCGAGACGACATCATTGTGTCTTCGAACGCAGCAATATCTTGACCTAGTAGTAGCAGTTGTACATAAGTAGTATAGCTCCTCATTAGGAAGAAAATCAGAAGGAAGCAGTGCTTGTTAAAGGTTGGCATGTACAATGTAACTTACGAGACATCCCTTGGTTGAAATTCACAACGATCGGTTCGATGTGCCAGTTATTTTCCACGCAAACGTTGAGGAAACGTAAAAATGCGACTTGTGGCAATTGTGGCATTTTGTAAGGCAATGGTTTCAAGTAAATTGATGCCATTATGAGGTCGACGACTATGGAGGGCATGTGGGACTTGTCGATCATGTGCGACGTGAGCCAACGTTTCGCCAAACAACACGCGGGTCCGAACGAGGGCTGCTGGCTGTGCAATCTATTCACGCAACATGTTCAATGTTCAAGCAATCATCAAGCATTACAAAAAATATTACAGTATCATTGATTGAGCATTACAATTACAATATTACGATGATTATTACCCGTGCAATGTACTGCTGAGCTTTGGCAAATGGAACATTTTCTTTTCCAATTCGACCGACTCCTCGTTATCGACGTACTTGACGATTCCATTATCCTCAACTTTTTTCATCAACGCGATCTCTTTCTGATGCGCTATGTACAATCTAAAAACGAACCCATCCTAAAAATTCACAAAATAATATTATCATGTTTTGATCAACGCCAAAGGATAATCAAAACCAACCAAAAAAAACATTTAACATTTCCTCCTTTCCTGTCATCATTACTGACGAGAATTAATTCAACAGAATATCAATATGAGTAATATAATATCATTATTACACTGCAATCACTACAGCTACATAAATAATAATGATACGCATTCATGTGTACACTGATACCTTGAAGACAGTTACGCCTTCCCAATCGCTTTTAACCATCAGCCCATGTTGCTTTCTCAAGCATTGTGCAATCTGCAAATGAAAAGCAGCTTTCATCATTCTCACAGCCTCTAATTCATTTGGCCATTTGCCACTGGAAGCCAATTGTATGGTCGCTTCCAAAACAGGCACGAAAATGGGAACTTTGCTCAATGTCGGTTTCAGCTTCAGGCAATATTTTCCTTTGGTGATGTCGGGAGTCGTCGTTTGCGATACTGGCAAGGGTGGAAAAACTTGAGTGTACTGGAAAACCGAACTCAGTCCCTGAACGCCATTTATTGGCAGAGGAAGATTATTCAAATTGGTCAGAATTTTTTCCAAATCAGAAAAAGTTTTTATTGCTCTCAACGCTGGTTCTTCGCACATTGTTCCAATGCAAAAGTTGTTTATCTTCAACTGTGAAGCAAAGAAAAGAACGTATATCATTGAAAGAACGACGATTCTTCATCACTTCACTTCAAGTCAACATGAAAAGTCAAGTAAATCGACACTGTAATTTTCAACATGCGGCAAAATTATGTAATTAATCGCAAAAATGTGTATCGTTTACTCTGTGTAACTGAAGGCTCTCCTCGAGTTGAGTGCACAAAGTAAAATATTGTCGATTGGAAAGTCCCAATTTGCGATGCAACAAAAAATTGATCATTTTTTTGCACACGAGTCTTTTGTTGAACAAACTTTTCCCGTGGCCAAAAATCAAAACTTCGCAGACTGTTCCATCCTGGAAACGGCGCAGATCCGTTTTTCCAGACCAAAATGCCCTGAATTCCGCAGCCTGGTGAAATCAACAAAAAAAAAACGATAGATACATACACATCATCAATGCTCAACAGACAAATTATTATAAAAGTAACAAATATTGATTGATGAAATCTAAGGAGTTGCTGCAACGCACTTGCGGTAAATTCGCAACAGGTCCTTTCGTCACGTGATTGAAAGCATGCTCAGGATCTAAGTTGAGGCCGATGAACATTTTTTCAAAAATGCTGGGAACTTCGTCTTCGATTGCCCACTCTTTCGGCTGTCTTGGTAAAATAGACATGGAGGAAATTCGCCGCCCAAGGCCTTCTTTCAGAACTCTGACGACGGATTTTGCAGCTCGAGCGTATTCATCGTTTCCAAAATTGGCTTTTTCAGCTTCTGGACATTTATCTTTCATGCTTTCGAACGCTGTTGGATCGTGAATGCTGCAAGTTTATCAATAATCACAATCATTTCAAATCTCTGAATGCTAATGCTTCAAATCAAAGTTGTTAATTCTACGATTATTTCTCGCCTCACCATAAAAGATAATCGAACGATCGATAAAACGACACTTTCTCCACAAACAAAACCGCGAAACTCGAACAATTTGAATCGTCCAAGCATTTCAAAGAATCTTTTGCCATGCTTTGGACATTTTTGAAAGTATCCTCAGATATGTGAGCGGTGATATTATGGAATCCGGTAACATCCAAAAACACACATTGGTAGTGTTTTTTGTACTGAGCAATTCGATTCTCTGTGTTGTCATCTCTGTTCAAACTGAGCGCCATTTCAAGCAAATTTCCGTGCGCTGCAATCATGATTGAACAAACAAATATTAAATGTCAGATAAACTTGACTGATGCACAATATATTTTCCAATTTACCCAAAGAATTCCAGACGTGTCGGATGATTTGGTAGCTGCTCATGTATGTTGTGATCGTTTTGGCTTGTAAAAGGTAAATTACATACGAAGTTATAACATGAGAATTGAAGCAGTTGAATTCATTTCCCAATTGTCTTTGTTTGAGCCATACTTTCAGCAAAATGATGGCATCTCGGATATTCGGATACGGAGTGATTTTTTCCACGTTCAATGCATTCGCATGGGACATTGTCAAATCATGCGTAATCAAGGAATTGTAATATGGAGTTGGAAAATCTGGAAAAATTGTCATAAAATTAAAACATCAAACATTGGTGCAGGTTTTGCATTAAAGATACAATTTTCAGCCTTTTTTCATTTTCTACTTTTTATTTATTTTCAACAACTGTTGTCGTCTTCTCTTTCGATCTGTGATGAAAAAATACCTCCATCATTTGAGACATTGCATCGTTCGGGTAAAAACATGTGTAGTTGTTTTTTGGCTTTTCGCCCCACAACGTGCACATGAATGGTGACTTTTTTCCCTAATTTTTCAGCAGGCACTAATTTCAAAACGGACTTGACTCCATTTCCAAAAAACGTCATGCTGTCCACTAGATGCTCAGGAATTTTGGATGCGATCAACATGGAGTATTCTCGCACTGTCTCCATGTATTTGTAGTCTTGAAAATCGGATTTTTTCAACAGGTTGGCGGGCATTTCAACCATTACGTCTATCACTACATTGGGCTTCAAAATTGTGTCAGTCGCGAAAGATCCCACTATTTCTATACTGTGAGGTTTTGAAGCTTCAAAATCTTGTTCTGAGCATGTTTCCCCCGATTTCTCGTCGCTCGCCTGAAAAATTGGTACATAGACAAATTAGAAAGTGTTGTCAATCTACTTCTATTATTTTCCAACATTTTGTCCATGTATATTCAATCCCAAAATCCTTACGAATTCAAGAATGTTGAGAAAATTCGTACTCTACCAATTTCAACGTTTTAGCTTGAACCAATTTATTTAAAATTTTTAAAAACTCTTATTTATACATAAAGAACCTTAAAATGTCGTATGTGCAATTGCTATTACTTTGGCAACATTTTTTCCTAAGATGGATTCTTTCAACTGGCTGAACCAAGTATTGAACAATTTTTTGTATTTGTTTGTTATTTTGACTTCATCTAAAATTTCTTCTATTTGTAGGCGAAACATGTTTGAATGGAACAAATTTTCTGTTTCGCGAAGATGATTGAGTTCGTCAACAGTAGGCTGTTTGTACAATTCTTTTTTTTTATTAGGCTTCTTCTTTTTTGGAGCTGGAGCATCATCGTGTTGGCCTATTTTTTTACTTTTCTTTCCCTTTTTTTGCATGAGTTCCACTGTTTGCTCTTCTTTCATGTCAGACATTTCAAATGTTTCTGAATCTGACATGTCGATGCTGTATCTGGAAAGATTCACACATATTTAAAAGTTTGAAAATACTTTTTAATACTAGGAACCAAATAGATATATACATTGTTAATGTAAATTTCAGCCCTGAAGATGTTCTTCTTGTTTTGTTACAATGATTGCAATATGGAAATTCTTTCAACGAGTTCCCAAATTAGAATTCAATTAAATAAATCAGTAATTTTATATATTCACGAAAACGAAACGCTTGCGTGTCTATTATCGATACTTTGATTCAACATTTGAGGTTATATACTGTTATATATGAATGTGAACAATATAATATTTTCAGTGTCACACCATGGGGCCTATGCTCACATGCAGTTTAAGCGGCCGAAAGCTTTCGAGCGACTTACGCGGTGAGACTGAGAGCGACGAGAGCGACAACTGTGTTTCGGCGGTAGGCGGTTCTCAGCGGTTCTCGCAATGGAAGGTGAATGAGGTGAATGGAAGCAAATGGTTAATGGCAGAGAACGTTTTCGCCTATACGAAGATTGCCGAACTTCGTAGTACGAAGAAGCTGCGCGTAAGCGGCGTTCGCATTCGTTTCGTTCGTACGTACGGAAATTTCGTCGCAGTCGGCTGGTTTACATATTGCCGTGATTTCCGTGTAAATTTCAATTTCATCATTTTCAAACACGAATGCTCAATTGCAATCATTTCTCGTTGTATGTTGATATAATTAAATAAAGTAGAGCCTTTGTATTGCGGACAAAAGGAATTCGCAGATGAAAATGACCAAGTTGTTTAAAATAATTCAATTTTAAAAACGATTTGAAAGGCTTTGATATCAATATTGACAATTCATATAATTTTATCCATTTTTATTATATTATCAATATTATCAATTTCGAGAACAACACGTTATCGAAATTGTAAATTTCTTATTTTGAAAATTATTTTGTTAATTAAGTCAATATAAATATCCGTGATGAACATGCATGGAAACATGATAGCAGAAACGTTAACGTTTTTGTCATGATCGAAGGCTATTATACTCATTTTATAATCAAGGGACAATAAATGTACGCTTCGAAGATTTTTGTTAATGAAAAAAAGGAAATTTAATCAGAGAAAAGAATGAAATTTGAAAATTATATTTACTCACAATAAATTTGTTTGAAAAGTTACATATACTATTACCATCGATAAACTGTCGATGCGACAATCATCTGTAAATTCCTTTTTTCCGCAATGCAAAACCCTACTTCATTTAATTATATCAACATACGAACAAACAAAAAAAAACAATTGCAATTGAGCATCCGTGTCTGAAAATGTTGAAATTGAAATTTACACGGCAATATGTAAACGAGCCGACTGCGACGAAACTTCCGTACGAACGAAACGAATGCGAGAGGCGAGAGCCGCTTACGCGCAGCTTCTTCGTACTACGATTCTCTTCCATTCACCTTCCATTGCGAGAACCGCCTACCGCCGAAACACAGTTGTCGCTTACACCGCGTAACACCGCGTAAGTAGCAGTAAGTAGCGCGAAAGCTTTCGGCCGCGTAAACTGCGTGTGAGCATAGGCCCGGGATACTGAAAAGCAATGGAATCCGAAGAAAACATTCATTTTTCCGCGATTAAAAAAAAACCAGAGTACTTCAAATATTGTTTTGTGTCAGAGAGTAAAAGTACTACAAATACTGAATCGCTATAATTATTTGTTTCGGTCCGAAAAGGAAAAATTCGTCGAAAATGGTTTGCTCGGGTTCGTTGCGATCCTTCAACATCTCTTCAATCAAGTTTATTTTGTTGCTAAGATTATTTCAAACTAAGTGAATCACAATTATGAACTCGAGACAGATAATTAATCAAATAACAATACATAACTTCGCAAATTTTCTGCTTAAACTTCAAGTTTTTCGTTATTTCAATTGTCAGTATCGTCCCATTTCAGCTGCATGTTTTTTTCGTTTGCATATTTTCAAAATATAATTTTATTATTTTGCAGCTTGATACATTAAAATAGCATACTATATACATACAACTCTATTTTCTATTCGACAGTAGATTTGCATGAAATATAGTGACTATTAATGTTCATAGAGAACATCTTTTTTAAATTTACCTCGATGCTTTGACACCTCTCGTCTTAACCACATTAAAATGTTCACGATTTGGAAATAACTCGACCACAATTTCCACACTTACTGCGGGTAAATTGTCGGATTGAGCTTTGACAAAAACTTCGTCCATAATTTTCGATGTTACAACAGATTATTTCCCGTAATATTGTAAAATTGTAATGTTTTCCTATGTTCTACCATTTGTAAACACGGGCCATCGTGAATAGTGACGTCATTTCCCGACGGACCAATGGCAGCGCGTTTCAAGTCGCGTGGGTATAACCTGACTTTTAATAATTAATTATAAATAATCAGTATTTCATCAGTTTCAAACGTCACATTCGTATCAGGATGATGTAAATTAATTATTAAGACAAAAAAAAGAAAAATTTTTTTTTCAGAAGTGTCATTCTTTCACATAAATTCCCGTTCTTATGGCCAGCGTAGACGCCACAAAATCATAGAATCGTGCCGTTACAAGATTGACACCATGTCATAATTTCGATACAACACTGCATTTTGGTTACTACACATACAATAATAATTAGCACAACCATTGAAGTTACGCCAATGCAAACATAAATAATGGTTTTTCCATTATCACCGGTCCGATTTCCAGCTTCTCGTTTTTGGCGAAACGTGAATTTTTGTGGCTGCGATTTCTCCTGAGACTGTTGCTAAAAAGTAAATAAAAAAAAAAGTACATCCTGAAAGTTCCAATTTGAAAAACTGTGGAATTTGAAAATACGATATAAAATTCAATCATTTGAAAACTCAAAGTTAAATGATTTTTGAACATTCGAACGTAAAAATCATAAAGCCGGTAATAAAAAAACATTGTTTGAAAGTCAGTTAGACTTTAATTAAAATTTTAAAGTTTGCAAATTTTGAATTCGGAAACACTCATTTTTCGAGGGATTATTTAAAAAACGGAATTTTTATTTCGGCGCCACTGTGCGTATATACAATTTTTCGTCGTAATTATTTCGTAATACTTTTTTACTAACCTCAGTATTCGGCCCCAGTATTGCCCCAGCTTTGCAATCACCGACGAAAAATATGAGCCACGCCGAAATAAATGCCATTGTTATAACGACTGTAAATTTCTTCATATTCTCTGCGATTTTTCGCTGGAGAAACAATTAAGTCACCATTCGGAAATATTTATCGAGATGTTCCGCGTTGTGAATGCGTGGTTTATGAACCATGATCATTATGCTCGTATTGTAAACAACTCATTTGACATCACTGAATAATGACTTTTAAACGTAACTAAAAAAGTAGGACAAAATTACGGACAAAAATACCAACGTTATTTATTTATCCATTCAAAAATAAATCGATTTATATAAATAAATTCCGTCCACCGCAGCCACATTTTTTCAAGTCCGATAACATCTTAATCAGCGTAAAAATCATCGATCATAATGATTGTCGTGTTATCTACCCGTCATTGTCCATACTTTCACAGCAACACACAGCACATTCACAAAGAGCGCAACAGCAACAAATTTCCGCGAGTGTGCATTCGCAACAGCAACAACAAATCACCCATATAATTGCAAATATAATTACTACAGCGGAAATTCCAACAATTATATAAACAATCAAATTTTTCTTGTCGATTTCGTGATTTTGGTTGTCTCGTTTCTGCCTATGCAAAGGAATTTGCAAATCATTTTGTAAGTCTTTGGGTTCCTGTAATTTAACCCACGGATTGTTCAGTTTTTGAACATAATTATGGAATTCATCGAAATTGGTGTTTTACTGTAGAAAGATTGATGATTTGAAAAATTCACCTTGGCATTGGCGTCGATTGTTCGGGCGTTGCAATTCGCAGTTAAAAATACGAGTAATACCGAGGCAGACACGAATGTAAAAATGGCGGGTCTTTTCATATTAATATTAATCATTTTTATGAGAACGAAATCGAATAAAACGTTAATTTATGATTGTTGCCGAAGCTTGACTGTCGCGGCCTAATTTAGCAAAGTGGATTGTGAATCATCTTATATCTTATCAGTAATTACTGAATGATAAATAAACTGACGATTTCCGCGGGAAATTTTCGAAATTATCTTACCTGGAAGTTATCATACAATGTACATTTTTCGTAAGTGTATAAAATTCTAGAGTCTATAGAAACATCGAAAAACTTTTTTTTTTTTTAATCAGACTTCCAAAGACGAAATATGGCAATTTTTATATATTGTAATGAAAAAGTAAATTTGTTAAATCGAAGTAGAATTCTTTTGGTTGAATTCTGCAATTTCTATAATTTTGGGATTTCTAATGAATCGGGTTCTCCAAGTCAAATTTTCTGATCTTCGAGAGCTGAAATAAAATATGGAAATTTCAATTTTAAAAATCATTGATTTTTCGTAATATTTGAGCTTAATTTAAGTGATCAAAATAAAGATGGTGTTTTGCAAAATATAATTTATTACAATCAATAAATGTTCAAATATATTTATATTGGTACAGTTATCAAAAAAAAAAACCACGAGCAAAGATATCATCTTTTTGTTTTTATGGCTTATTATTTGTCGATCTATCAGTCAGTGCAGCAACAGCATAAACACGAGAAAACACATTTGACCATGGAATATAAGGTATGCAAACAGCAAAACGCGGCAATTATACAGGGCAAAAATATCAGTAAAGCTATCCCAACCGCAACCCAAATGATAGTTTTTTCATTTTTTTTCCACCAACTCGGAGCCTCTCGTTTTTGTCGGTGGTGCACAGTATTTTCCGATTCAAAATTTCCCAAAAGTATATCATTTTCACTCAATCGAGTCGAAGTCGATAAAACCTAAAAAAATTAAATTGTTCATGAGACGATTTAAATTAAAGTTTTCATAAATTAAAAAAGCAAGTAAGACAGTTGATGAATCATTCAGTTTGTAACTGCTTTTTATCAATTTAAGTCTATCATTTACACGATATTTCAATTTACAGTATCTGTTGACGAATAATTTTATCAATTTTTGCTTCCTTGTGTACAATTCTTGAATCACCATAATTTTCGATCGTCTTTTGCAATAATAAAATTATTTTTTCATATTATAAAAAAATACGAGATGCACTTGATCGTATTTTACTCGTGAGTAAAATACGAGTAAATAATTTAACTCGATGATTTCTCATGAGTAATTTCGTAAGTGTAATCTTTTTACCGAGTAAAATTCGTTATCAATTATCGTAGAAGTAACAGTAAATCAATTATTGTCCATTAATTAATTAATTGGACAACTTACCTCGGTATCAGCCTTTATCGGTCCAGCGTAACAATTCGACGTAAAAAACAAAAATCCCACAGTAACGCATATTACGGCAATGGTCGTCATTTTTATGAAATTTTTGCTGCTGTTATATTTTAAGTTTTTAGTATTTTACACCAAGAAGTTTTTCAGGTGAGGTTTTCTTTGATCAAAAAAATCGTGCGTCTCAAAGGAGTGTGTCTCTTTGACTGACGAGAATTTTGTCTTTGGATTTTTATTGTCCTTTGGAAATTTTATATTTCCTGATGCAAAAATACCTTGAAATAAATGGAGTTATTCGGTTGAATTTTTAGTTGCAAATTTCTATAGGGATGTTTCGGAGCTTTTTTTATTCTGGAATTTCCTTGAATAGGGTTCCGATGTTATTTTCCCAGGGGAACTTGCGGAGGTTTCGCCAATATTTGAGTTTTTTCTTCAGTATTCGATTTATGTATTTATTAAAATGACACTAGTTTTATTTTAATTAACACTTAGTTTTTTCAGTAATCAACTACTTACAAAAGTATGACCCAGCACTATTTAATTATAATGTTAATCATGTGATGATCGTTAACATTACGAAATATTTCATAAAATGATAGGTACACAGTACAAATAATTAGAAAACATGTTTTTTTTCTAAAGTAATGGTTCAAATGCGAATTTTCTCAAAGAAATTAACTCAATAAAAAAACAATTATGAACCAGAAAAAAATATTTTTGTGTTCGATTTCTCAAATTGAATTTCCGTCGTTAATTGCAGATACGATCATATTGCAAATTACAAGCCACGTTTCGAATGTTAAATCAGCAAAAATGCAAAACGATGAAGTACAAAATTTACTGTAAATTCGAAAGATCACTCGAAATTGCGATATTTACCTCGAAAAAAATTATTCGAACAGGAAGAAAAACACTAACCTTTTTTTCAAGTAAATATAGACATGGAAGACAGCTTCTCAATATTTCGTAAGTTCAGACACAGCAAAGGAGAGCGCTCTTGTGTCACGATGTGCGAAAAACCTTAATTAATACATTGTTATTGGCGCTCAGTGATGAGGGAGGGGGGCAATTTTGGCTCCTCTTCCCTAACGAAGAATTGGCGTGGCTGAGATGTTGTTTATTCTTCAAACAATTATATGAGCTATTCTCCAAAAATGAGCACATGAAATGAAAACATTGAGGTGTCATAAAAAAAATTATTACTACTTAAAAAACATTAATTCAAGTTTATCCGACATTTTTACTTCAAATACACGTATGTATCAATTTTTTACTCTCAACAAACTTTTCATACTGACCTTTTTTTAAGACAATTGTAATGCGTTTTTCTTTCTCGTGTAAACAGAATTTAATCAAAAGCGTGCTTGAACGTCGAACAATGAAAGAAATGTTTACCCATTTTTTGTGAACATTTTTTCGGTTGGCATAAAACGCGTGTGTAACATGAAATTTCGTTTACCAAGCAAGAATCTAAATATTATTAAGTATCTGCGTTGATTTTTTCATAATTTTTAAAATATTAGAAACGTTTGCCAAAAACAACACAAAATCAAAGTAAATCCCTCAAAAATTAAACCGGCACAATAAAGTCAGCCTTCCATATTTCAAAAAATTGTATTGTATTTTTCACCGACCATTCTTTAGGAAAACAATTTTCGCCAACAAGGAAAATTGAAATCAAATATCTCCCGAGGGACACAAAACATTGTTTATCCGACAATATATACTACTATAAACAAGAAAAATGTGGATGTAACAAAAATCAATGTTTGAAACGTAAATCAGATGTATTCAATCCAAATTAGAAAATTTTTGGTTTGAAGACTGAAAAATATCATTTCAAAACACCCTGTTGCACTTTTTACGACATTTTGTTCACAATGGCTATGTGCAATGACTCCAACTGGTTCGTCCAGCTGTCCAGGGCGTTGTAACGTGCCGCGCACACGGATTTTTTGTCTAGTTCAAGCACTTGGTTCACCTGTAAATAAATATAATTATGATTTTTCATAAGATACAAGAAACTCGGTCAATATATGAATAAATTCTGATAAAGCATTAACGTTAGCAAGATACAAAAAAGTTTCAAATTTCAACTTGCTATTGCAAAAATTTTATCGTAAACAAACACTCTGGGATACATAAATAAATTAAATGTATGGACAAAAATCACCTGATCTATTCGACCACGAATTGTACTGTCCAAAATGCACGAAACTAAGAGACTTTCGACTTCAGAGGTGTCAATTCCAAGCTCAGTCGAAATGAACGGAATATGTATACGAGTGTAAGGATTGATGAGCTTGATCAGAACCTGAAAAATAAACCAAAAAATTGTTAAGTATAAATATCGAAAACATACGAGTACTGAGAAATGAAAAAAACTTTCTGAAAGAAAATACTTCAAGCTTCCAAAAAATCATTTAGGAATCTAAATTCTTTCTCGGAGTTTATACTATTTCAACGGAACGTTTTTTTTTGTTTGTTTTTTTTTTTTATGTAAAAAATAAAGATATTTAACCTGTGTTCTAATGTTGCGCAAAAGGTCCTCGATATGCTCTCGTATAAACGGGTCATCCATGATGTTTTTCCTATTTTGCTTTAAAATTAATTCGAACTCATTAATATCATTATTCTGATAGCTAACGACCAAATTCGTCATCGCTAGAATCTCAGGGTCGTTTTTGTAAGGCTTGGCTTCCTGAGAATCAAACGGGTTTATCCCAGATTTCATCAACCTGTAAAATCATAACTAATCAATATTTTGTTGTGAATCATTAATGTTATTAGTACTGGACGCATTTCTTACATATTGGCTAAAACGAGGTATTTCAGGCACGTCGTGCGACGCGGGGAACCCGATTCATCGTAGTTCTTGAAAGCTTCGAAGAAATCGGTGTGGGCTCTTTCGAATTCTCCTTCTCTCAAATGCATTTTTCCCCCACATTCTGAAAATTGAAAACATTCGTGATTGAAAAATTTTGAATGAAATGTAGAAATATTCAACAAAATTTCAAGATCAGAATCTGATACTTCAGATTTGAAATATCAATGCTTCGAAAACTAAAAAAATGCATGACAGGAAAATTTTTAATAAAATATAAAAATTCAAAGAAATTTCAAGATCAGAATTTGATACTCTAAAGTTGGAATATTAATGATTCGAAAACTAAAAAAAATTATTTAAGTTCAATAACTTCAAATTACTGGATCGATTTTGTTGTCAGACATTTTTTTCAAGTTCAGTTCTTTCATGACAAAAATTGTTATATTCAAAACTATAATTAAGATTTAAATGAAGAAACATCAAAAAATGTTCTCACCTCGAATAACACCCATAATCAAGGGATGAGGAATGGCACTTTTAATGTGTAAACTTTGTTCGTAGAGTGCCTTCAGCTTCTTATTATTTTTTTGAGCTGTGTACATTTGAATTTCCAAAGCGTAGATTTCCAACAACTGAGTTCCTTTTTTCAAATCGTCTTCGCCATCATCAGTCTATGCAAAAAAAAACCCAATCCATTATAAAACTCATTTTTAGACTGAAAATAAAGATTTACAGTTTTACCTGGCAACTTTGGTGCAGCTGTTTCAATATCTTTGCCAGTTTTGTGAAATCGGCACGGTCGAAGTACAACTTGCCCAACTTTGTATTGGTTTTGAACCACAGCCTGTCATTTTTGGCGTCTTTCAGAGCATCTAAGGTCGTCTCATAAAAATTTTGCAGGAGCTCCATCTGAATATCATAATTTTTTATGTTGAAAATATCAAATTGTAATTTGTGTAGTTTGGAAGTTTTTGGTGACTTACATTTTTAGACGTGCTAATGTAATCTAAAATAGAATTTATAGATTTCTCCGAGTGGTTTCTTGTGACCGCACTTTTGATGTACGTGAGCAGTTGTTTGTACCTCGTCATCATTTCTTTGTAGTTTTGCTGATAAAAACAAACAAAATTGAATGCAAATTATGAAACTTGGAAAAATTTTCTTATCAGAGGCTGAAAGCAATAGTGGGTATTATTTACTTTTTATTAAAAGTATAAAACATTTTAAACCAACAAAAAATTAGTTGCAACTATATATTTACATGAAATTTTACATTGTTTTCAATAAATTTACGTATAATTTCTTTTTCTACTTTTTGAATAGAAACATTGAAAGCATAGTTTTTGAAATCAGAAATCGATTATTCAGAATTGTTAGAGCCCATGATTTTTTGCCATCATGGAATTTTACCAATTTGAAATTGATCTTTATCATTTGCTTCAAAGCTTTGAACCCCCATTCTCCTTTGTCGCCACCCTCAAGGTCCAAAACTTTTTGGAAACTTTGCAATGCTGCTTTGGGATCGTTGTCTTTCAAAGTTTTACTGTTGTAGTATTGGTTTTCGAGGTCGACGTCAGGCTCCGAATTCGAGTCTTCTGAGTATTCCTGTATAAAAATTTTCTGAGCATTTTTATTCTAAATACACAAATACCTTTCACATTTTCAATTATACTCCTTTTATTAAATTTTATGAGTATTCATAAAAAAATGAAACTTTATTTCAAGACATGTTTTAACAGAAAAAAATAAAAAAATGAAAAAACATTCATCATCGACAAAAAAATTAAAGATACGAATAACATCGATGAGTTTTATATCCCTGGATAATCCAATATTTACTTATATAGTCAAAAAAACAAAATATACAACAATCAATCAAAAGTAATTCTCAAAAGCAATTCATTAAAATACCCAATCTCAAAAATTTATAAATTGATTCCACATAAAAACCGACAGAACCTTAATTCTTTGGACCACGAGCCAAACAAAACTGACTGTTGTTTACAACAAAAAGGGATTCTCGAAACAATCGCAAAACAATGAAACCTAACCTCAAATTTTGAGTTAGGTTTTGCAATGTCAAGCGTCGCAAGTAAAACGGAAAAAGGGGAAATTTTTACCAATCCGTAATCCTCCTCTTCCTCGCACATGAAATCGTCTTCGCCATCAGACATTTTCGGCTAAATCGTTGCACTAAGTACTGGCTAAACAAAAGAAAATGCCGAGCGGTTCAACGTGAAATCGTCTCCTTTCAAAGGGCTTGAAATGGGCAAATTGCGACGCGATCGGAAAATTACGTCAATGGGTGTCCAGGAAAAAGAACTTATACACGAAGCGCCCGGAACAGCCCGGAATGAATTTCTCAAAACGAACTAACGAACACTGCAAATTAGGACATAATGAGATTTTTTTTCCGTTCATCCGGAATTGTCCGGAATTTCGGATGCACTTCGACCTGCTTCGACCTGCTTCGGCCAACTTCAACCAACTTCGACGTCCCAATAGTTTGTAGCAGAATTCTGTCACACTTATGAACACTCGTCCCAATGTGACAAATTGCCAAGGTCACAAAGTCACAAACAGACTTGAATGCAAAGTGACCAACATAAAAATGATTTATATACTAGTGCGTATTTACGCGAAATTCTCAAAAACCAGTATAAACAAACTTGACAACGATTTTGCACACAACAATACTAAATGAGAATAGCTGCAATGTAGTTTTTTACAATTCGTTTCAAATCATGATTTGTTCATTGTTGAAAAAAAGTTTCGATTGCTGCGATGGAGCATGGAAACACTAATTGCACAAATATTATGGAGAAACATCGAAGTTTTCTGTGATAAGTTATAATTATTCTATGGAAAAATGGCATTTTCGTTCAGAGCAGGCACAAATTGGTGCCATGATTTTCCGAAACTTGCCAGGGAATCTGGGTTTTACTTCAACATGCATAGATCGCGAGTTCGTGTTGATTGGAATCGCATTTGTAAGAAAATTTTTTACTTCATTGCGTTTGCAATGTCGAAAATTCGACTGAAAAATAATCTTTTTTATTTTACTTCTTGATTATTCAACATTTATTATCAAAAGTGTCATTAAAATGACATGTCATTGATAGTTGTAATAATTCACGATTTTTATTTTTGATTATGAATTATTTATTAATTTACATGTAATTACAGGTTCAATTGACGTGGATCAAGTCATAACAGAAAGTGATTTCCAAACTGTAGATGACAATGTCAACAATGTAATAGATTACTCGTTGGAACACGAGTACGACGTAAAAATTCTGGATCCCAATTTCGTAAAATTGTTTCGACTCGCCCAACTGTCAGTAGAATATTTATTATATTGTAAGCAATATCTAGACCAAAGCGTTGTAATTCTCAAGGAGGAGCTCAAGTTGAAGATCGAAGACAACGTAAAGCTCAAAAAAGAAATTTGCACCTTGACAAAATCTTTCAAAGAGTACAAGGAAAAAAGCCGAATGATGGAACTGAGTTTAGGAGATTCCCCTGGTGAAATACACAAAGTAATAGACAACAAGAAAATATACATTAAAGAATGAAATAGACAAGATTTGATATCCAGAAAAAAAAAAATTTATAAATTTCTGTTCATAATATATATTATGTAGGAAATTTTCCAGTTTCGAACTATAATTCAGAATATTGCAAGTTTCACTCTTTTTACATTTCATTTCCAAGTTTTGAGTTTTAGAATGTCAAAATTTCCGAAGTTCAAAATGCAAAATCTTCCAGTTCCCATATTTGCATATTAAAATATCAAACTTGGGCGATCGCTATTTTGAAATATAAAAATGCTGGAATTCTCCAATTTTATATCTAATTCATTTTCAGTGTCCCCATTGCGCCAAGTCTTTCTTGTCTGCCACATTCATGAATGCCCATGTAAGCAGAAGACACTCATCATCTTCCCCAGCTCCAGAAGAGTACAAAAACGAAACCGAAAAACTCCACAACGAAATCAAAAACCTGAAAGAAAGACTGAACGAGACCGAAAAAATTGTCAATGAATCTTCGAAATGGAACGAACCCCCGAAAGACCCCGTGAAACCTGAAAAAGTCGACAAAGCTGAGAACACCGACGAAACGCGAATTCCAAAGATCGCCGAAGAAAACAAGGAAAACGAAAAACCCAACAAATACGTAGAGGAAGCTAGTCAAAAGTTGATAAGCGAAATCAAACTTCGCATGGAGAACGACATAGAGACCGTGCAGTCCAAACTTTCCACGCAGGAAAATTACTGGAGATCGAAAACATCGGAAATGGAATCTCGACATCGGCAGGACACAGAAAATTTATTTTCCCAGTTAAAGGTCACGCAAAAAGCGGCGACAAGCATGAAATCTGAGTACGAGTCAAAAATCAGCGATTTAGAAAAACAAATTTCGCACCAGTCGGAAATGTTGAGTGCGCAAAATGAGAAGATAAACGATCTTTCGCGAGGGATGCAAGATTCGAAAATTCTTCAGGAGTCAAGGATAAGGGTTAACGGGCAGTCGGAAATTTCGGACAGTACTTGCTTTGACACGAGTAGTTTGTCCAGTCAGGAATCCGTGAAGAAAGTTAGGCAGAATTTGAAAAGTGAGAGAAATGGTAAGAAAAAATTGGAGACGGAGATGGAGAAGGGAAAGAAATTTAACGGTACGGATGATTCGAGGGAGGTGAAGAAACCGCCGAGGAAGAAATGGGAAATAAAGAAGTTTGATGATGATAGAGTTAGGAAAGAGGAGTTTGATAAGGAAGATGAGGAAGAGGAAATTACGAAATCTGAGGAGAGTATTTTGAGCAGTGAAACGGAAACGACGGAGAATACGGTTACAGAAACTGGGACTGAAGATTATCAAGAGTATGAAAAGAAAGCTACTGGGTTAGGTTTATTATCAAGTAATCAATTGAAATACGATTAAAATAACAGTACTAAATAAAATAAAATGATAAGAAACTCATTGTTTTAAATACATTAATTTTTAAAAATAGCATCAGAAAATCTTGAAGTTTGAAGTATGTACATTTCTTTTTAGGGTTGAAATTGCTGAGGATTTGGAAGATTTGAAAGAAGATTTGCAAGATGTGTTTTTCAAAAAGATGAGAAATTTGGGGATCGATCCGGATTGGGATAGTATTCCGAAAGCGACGTTTAAACACAAAATGGATATTTTGGCACATCATCAAAGCATAAACGCAAAGGTAGTTCTAATTTCTATGCTTTGTAAAGAAAACAAAATTAATTCCGTTTTCGTTTTGCAGAAATTTCCGAGGTACGAACAAACCAAAGAGAAAATTTTGGCAGAAATCGCGAAAAAAGTTGCGATTCCACAAAAGGAACCAAGAAAGCCTCAAACTTCGAAAAAAAATTTGTTGAACAAAGTCATGGGGACCATGAAAATGAAGGCTATGAAAGCGTTAAATATACAAAAAGGCAGTGGTAATAATTTTAGAATTGCACATTTTGAAAAAAAATCACATTTTTTTTATCCATTGATCTTTCATAAACTTGTTCAGAAATTAAAAAATTATCTGGAAATTTCCCGAGTCATATTTTCTACGAAGAATTTTCGCATAAAACCCTAGAGGTCTTTAAATCATTATTTTGTAGCAGGCACCTTGCCCAGAAGGAAACAGCCGAAATCAGTGAAAGATCTACTTCCCAAAAGAATGAGCCTGGAAGATCTCAGGGCCAAGAAAACTCCGGAAAAAGTCTCCGATTTCTCCGGCGATCCTCAAAAGACATTTCACAAAAAAAACAATAAATCAAATTCTTCCATGCAACAAAAACCTTCGACTTCGAAGCAACTTTCATACGATTCAATCGAAGACTTCAAAAAAGGTCGACCAACAACTTTCACTCCGAAAGAAGAAGACATCGAAAGTTTTTCGCCGTCTCAAGAATCTTACACGGAAGAGTCCGAATCTCAAGATTTGGATACTGTTCAAAATTTGTTGATGTCGCCAATAAACAGTAAAAGTGCATTGAAAAATGCAGCGAGTTCTTCGTCCGGGAACAACACGTTGAAGAAAAAAGTTGGATTCGACTTGGAGAAAGGAAAAATGTCAGAGAAAGAATCGAACAGGAACAAAAATGTGGAAGAAATTGTTACGGTTGACGTCGAAGACTTATTCAACAGTTCGAGGTGAAATATTTGTCATTGAAACAATTCGATGAATGAAAATTACGGTCTGATTCGTTTTTTAGTAGTGCTACAGTTCATCTGGAAAATCGAGAAGTCGACGAATTTTTGGAAAAACAGGACCAGAAAGTTGTTATGTTTTTCAACAACGAGGTAAATGGAATTTTACGTGTATTTCGATATATTAATATACTGACGAATAAAATTTCGAATGTTCGTTTCAGGAAAATGTATCTCGTCAAAGACCGGAAATTTTGTCACCTTCACAACAAGAAATAATCGAAGATTTAGAAAACGTCGACGATTTTTCTTATCACGAAAAAAGCGATTTGAACGAAAAGCAAATAAAAGTTCCACAGGCAGCGCCGCGAAACCTAAGAAGAACTCACACAATCCAAACCGAAAATTCCGATTTGGATAAGGACGTTGAGGAACTGTTGACTATTTGAACAAAATTAAAAAAAAAAAGTATTTTCTCATGATTGTAAGGATTGATGTAATTAATGTACTCCGCAGATGTATCGATATATACATATCTGTTTTTTTATTACATGTATTTATCGTTATCAACAAATGTGATGTTCCGAACTGTCCAAAGATAATTATGCATAAGAATTTATTAATTTAATAAAAATGTCAATTATGTCTTATCAACTAACCGCACAGTAACAAAACTCAACGAAACTATTCTTGTATTTGGTATGAGTAACGTAACAAAAATTTTACGTAAAAATTAAAAAATGCGTAACAGCGAAAGCACCTTTGTCAATATGTATATAATATACAATTCGGCATGAACTATATAAATGTTTTTGTACACACATTCCGAACATAAAACTCAATCACAGCGTAAAATTTCGTATTGCAACGAGTGGGATTAGAAAAAATAGAATTACAAAGCTAAAGCGATTTTAGAAACCGTAATACATCGAAGGCGTTGATGCATGTTCGCCAACCTGACATTTCGGTACAATCAAGAGATTCACACGTGAAAAATTACGCTCATTGCTCGCTACGTAATTACAATCTATCCCATAAATGCGATTAGATAGACACTTACGTAATAATTTATGCATATTATGCTTTTTTCAGAAAGATGTCCAACAAAATCTAGAAAAATTGTTTTAGGATTTTTGCACGATCTGGAAAAAGAAAAGATCTCGATTTTTGCACGATCTGTACCGCTCGGAAAATGAAGTTCGACGTAAGAAATTGTTAACTTCAAAAACTTTCAACACTTCAAAATTTTAGGATTTTGAGGTTCCAAAATACATCTTCGAATTTTAATCGCTTATTCTAGTTGTCAAATTTTTGAAATGAAAAATTAGGAACTTCAACTTTCAAGCGCAATGAAAATTACTTTTTACAATTATTCAATTTTTAAAAGCAATTTTAATCATTTTACGATAGTGATTTTTTCATATTTCAAAATCAATTGCGTTATACAATTACAAATAAAATCGCAACAATTATAAAAATTAGAAAATTATAAAACTTAGTTATAATACTTGGAAGTTGCAAAACTAATAACACTATAATCAAATATTATGCTGTAATATTTTGGTTAAAATACGATAAAATTGCATAAATAACAGTAATAAGTAATAAATTGCGAATCGGAAAACTAGACATATTTTTGTCAATTCTAACAATAAATTGATAAAAATCAGACTTTCAAGTTTAAATAGAAAAATCTTAGATAAAACCTGAATTGTTCCACACACAAAAACAAATTATAAAATTAATAATTCTGTCACGGTATTTCTTCCAGATCATAAAAAAATGTCTCAATATTCCCTAAGTCGTTTCAGAAATTAAAGTACTATGAATTCTCCTAATCTTTTAGATTTGTTAGATGCCTTGTTTTCAAAACGAAACAATGAGCAGGACTGTGTTGTACGTTTGTTTAAATGTCGTCGGAGGCGGTTTCGAAGTGTCGCATGATGCACTAAGAATTATGAGGGTTGGTAACGATCGACCGAGGGCAGTAAGTGTTGCCAGGACTTTTCCAGGTTTTTGCTGGCTTCGCAACATCGTCTGAAAAGTCGTTCGTCCGCCAAGTTCGAAACTGGAAATTCTTCCTGCAAATTTCATTCAGTTCCTATTATAAATTCATCTCATTCCATCGAATATTCGATTTATTGAAAAAAAAAACCCAAAAACAAACATTCTATCTCATTATATATTATACATTCAATACAATATTACATCACAATTTTTCATTACCTTCTCCAAATTGCTCCAAAGTTTTTCCAAAACTTTCCGGAACGCCATAAGCTCCGTCTCATTTGCAAAATAAACGACCCAGTCACCGCTGCTTTCGTGAACTTCCCTACATGCAAATTCCTTAAACAAAAAAACACGAAGAAAGGTTAAAAATTCACAGTATTTCAAAATTTTACAAAATATTCAAAGAAAACGCGAAACCTGTATATTCTAAAAATTGTTGAAATTTCTGGACAATCATCACAAAACTAAAAAAATGCCCAAAAGTAAACAATTTTCACAATCGTCAAAAAGTGTACCTCACAATTTCCTGATTTCCCAAAAATTCTGAAAAACGTTCCCAAACTACAAAAATCACAATCGTGTGCAATTATTATCACCGAGTACTGTTCTTATCACTAACCAAAATACACCAGGACTGCTTCGACCCCGGCACCCTGACCGCGGTCAAATCCTCGATACTCGCGCAAGAAAGGGTCCTGCTCCTTTCCGTGCCCGGAAAAGTCTCGTTGATGGCAACGAGGTGTTTCGTCGTGACCACCAAGCTGCAAGCAGGGGGGTCCTTTTTTTCCGCCCCGTCGAAAAGGCCCGAAGCACTCTGTACGAAGCTCTGAAGCCATTCCGAAGCTACGTACTCGTCCGGCGCAGCGAACTGGAACGATTTGTTAGGTTTCAGAAGAATTTCGAAGGTGTGGGGTCGATGGGAGTGCGGAATTCTTCGGCAGCCTTGGCACAATCCGCCCTTCAAGGGAATAGCCCGTATGGGCAACCTCTGGTTAGCATCCGTGAACATGTACACGACCCCGTCTTTGAGGACGAAATACCCAGCTTCCCAAGCGTTTGTGGGGGCGTTCGGGTGAAGAGGTCGGTAAACGTGAGGTCGAAACATGAGGTGACCTTCTTTTTTGGGTCCGCAAGGTGTTCCAGGAGGCGACATGTGCTCGTCCTCGATGTTGATGAGACTGTAGTGCTCTATTTTCTCATCCTGGAATTGAGTATTGACTATTAGCAGGGGCAAGGTGGGGTTTTGGGGATTCGAACCCCTCCCATTGGCAGAAATGAATTTTTTGCTTTTCATTTCAGAAATTCTCTCAAATCCCATAAAACTCTGAAATTCTTAAGAAACTTGAAGTTTGATCTCCGGCATTTCCGAAAATAAAAGAGGCAAAATTAAACGATCTGAAATTTCATGATTGCAAATTTTCAAAATACATTCAATCGAAGTTTTCATTTTAAAAACTCAGAAATTGAATAATCTTGAATACATTGGAAAAATCCCTGGAAAAACTTCGGAATTTCGGATGATTGACTAAATTCGCAATGCTCCCATTCTAAAATTCCAAAAGCACACGAAATTTCAGAATTTTTCATCTCCAACTTCCATAAATATTGAACCCTTTTAAAAATCTGTGAAATTGAGGATTCTCTCGAATCCCGCAAAACTCTACAATTTCTGATGAATTTTAGGTTTAATCTCCAAAATTTCCGAAAATGAAAGATACAAAATCGAACATTTTTAAATTATATGATTTCAGATGTTCAAAATACATTGAATCAAAATTTTCATTAGAAAAACTGAAAAATTCAACGGTCTACAATAAACTGAAAAAACCTCTGAAAAAGTTCCGGGATTTCGGAATAACTGCAAAAATTCTCAATACTCCAATTCGAAAATTCCAAAAGCATGAAAAATTTCAAAATTGCACATCTCTAACTTCCATGATTTCGCTTACTAAAGAATCTGCATGATTAAGAATTTTCTCAAAGCCCAAAAAACTCTGAAATTACTAAGAAACTTTCAGTTCTATCTCCAAAATTTCCAAAAATAAACATTCTAAAATTCCATGATTGCAAATTTTCAAAATACGTCAAATCGAAAATTTCATTTCAATAACTGCAAAATGTTGTAAAAATTTACAAAAGCTCCAAAGTTTCTATATCTTTGAGTTCAAAAATTCAAAAAGCATGAAATCCGAAAATGCAAATCACGAAATAACAGCATTTTTCAATAACTGAAATGAAAAATGGTGGAAATCAAATTTCGAATAAAACAAAAGCCAAAACCTCTCCCTTGAGCAAATCCTGCGCACAGGCCTGACTATTAGTATTAATGTACGTTAATAAATACGTAATATTACAGTAAAATTAACAGTTGCATAATTAATAAAAATGAAAAAAAATTTTTTACTCGATGTCACTCGAAATACACAGATAATAATTTTTTCGCACTGAATGAACTGCTGTTTCCGAGTGTATGGAGCGTTTCAGAGCGTGCATGTCGTCGTAATTCAGCTGTCGAATCGACGGTAGCTTGGGTTTCACGGGAGAACGTCTCATGGCTATTTCCAAGTGGGCCATGAATTCTAAGGTAGTTTGAGAACAGCCCGTGGATATAAGGTACTGCATCTCGCAGTCGGCGTTGGATATAAGGATCGTATGAGAGTTGGGGCCGATCTAAAACACGTTAAACGTTCATAGATTCCACTTGTAACCAACTTCCAGTATTTCTAATAACTTCTGATACTCCTAGTATTCACATCTCACCATTAAACTCATTTTTTATTCAAAAATATACGTCACAAAACACCTTTAAAATCGCTCACCATAACACCATCCAATTCGTTATACGGAATAACAAATTGGTTGCTGTACAAATTATTCTTCTTCGACGCCGCCAAATAAAGTGTCTTATCCGTCAAAATTGCTAGCATGGCCCGATTTTCCCCGTGCATCATATACGAGCTCCGTACCTTGTAAACCTTGTACAAAACCTCGCTCTTGTCCCTATAAATTTTTTTCTTGAAAATCTCCCTCAGCTCATCCCCCATTTTCACATCCTTGGAAGCTTCCCCTTTTTTTGACATCGCGTGTTCTCGTATTTCTCTCTCCAAATTCTCGTTCAACTCTTTGAAATCCGGGCTCTCGATTTTCGCATTTTTTATGTAGAGCGTGCTGAGTTTCGCCGGTTTTTTGGGCATTTTTTTCCCCTCGAATTTGCGCTCCGTGATGGAGCGCAAAAATCTGCTCAGCAAGGAACTTTTCGAAGGCGCTTTTTCCATGTTGCTGCGCAACGGCGGGACTAGCAATTTATTGTTTTCGCTTGGAAGGATCGACGTCATGTTCCGTTTCTTCACGGGAGACGCCAAATGTCGGTTGTTTTTCGGATCGTCCATATCCAAAGATCCGGTGTTTTCGGTGTCGAGAGAATCGCTGGTTTTTGGATTCGGTGTTGTCGGCATTCCGAGTTTTGCTGGGGGATCTTCTACGACGTTTCCAAATTGTTTTTCCACTATTAAAAAAATAGACTTACGATAATTACGAATTAATGACCAGTAGTGATTACGGCAAAATATTTTTCCATCGTTGACAAAAATAAGCTCTAATATGAATCAAATAGCGTCAAAAACCAAATGCAACGTACCAATATACGCTTCCTGTGCCTCGTTCTCCTCCATCTCGATCTCCATCTTCACCCTGAAGCTTCCTCCGGGATCCTCCTGACCCTCGGGAACGCCCCTCTCCGCCAGCGACATGCAAGTGCATCTCAAACTCCTCTGGCACCCGACGTGGCCGCACATTTTGTCTCCACCCCCGGAATCCTCGACCCCCCTAAACCCACTCGAGTAGCAATCCGACTTGACGTTCCTCCCGTTCGCGACCTTGCGCTCGAACCCGGGATCCCCGTTCCCGCACCAGCTGAAGCATCGACCCTCTTTTTTCTCCATAAAACTCACGGCGAAGTCGACATAATTCTCGTCGTCCTCCAGCTTCATCGTCTTGAAGATGTCTTCGTGGAAGCTGACCCTTTTTTTGCTGTCGCGCTTTTTCTTGCGCTGCCTGCGCTGCACGACCGACTCGGCGCTCGAAGTGTCCGTCATGTGCACGGTATTCAAAATACTGTACGGGGTATCGAAATCGTTATCGCAGTCCGTTATCGTCATGCAGAGCTCCAGCAAATTGGAATCGTTGTTGATGACGTAAGAATTGCGGGGGCCGATGTTCTTCTTGAAGCCGTACCCAGGCTCGATGTAGAGATTCTCTAATTTCTTACGCTCGCTGTTATCGTCCAAAAAGTTTTTCCCGTAGAAGGGGTAGTTTTGGAGGGCATCGCCAGTGGCAGCGACGACGTTGCTGTTGACGATGTCGCTCTTGCAGAATTTCGGCTTCATCGCGGGCGAGTGAATAGGGGTTTTGCCGTCCTCACTGGTTTCTTCACTGGAGGACGAAGAGGAGGACAAGGAATTTTCCAGGGTTTTCTTGCTGGGCGATTTGTGCTTCCGGTATTTCGGGATGTCTTCGACTGAAGAGTCCTGTTTTTGGGGGGAGGATAAGCAATATATTTTAATGAGGTTTTAACTAGATTCTTTTTGCTGATTAGGAACCCTACGATAAGTCTGAAAATGATTACCTTGTAACTGCTGTTGTCAATTTCGTTGAAGGGATCCATATCGCTGTCCAGGGCGACGCCGCTATCTCCTGGGGAAACGAGACTCGAAGAAAGACTCGTAGATCTTAAATGCAAATTCAGAGCAGTTCCTGGTGGGGATCCGCTCATTGGTCTTTGGGGCATATAATTACATATGTCCAAGTATGTGACATCCTGAAAAAAAAGAACGATTAGAAATTTGTTTAATCGTCTTATTTCATTCTTCGAGAATTTTTGAATCATCGAATTCCAGCTTATATTATAAGAATTTCCAAAAACATTCCG